>JAXQQM020058256.1:2500-107760 GCA_034641835.2 Pinus albicaulis | reverse complement strand
CATAATCAGGAACAGGAGTGGAACCATAACAAATAGTCGCTTAACATTAATGAGTCAAAAGAAGAATACAACCATAGCTTCGATGCAGCATTCCCCTTTGATGGGTTGTTAGCACAACATGTCTCAATAAGCCTGTCAAGGAAGGGACAAGCCTCTCTCTGCAGATACTTGGCAATAGTCTCCTTGCTTGGATTTGGCCTTAAGGAATCAAGAAGGCTCTTGCAGCATAAGTGTATGAAAGCTCTTGGGAACTTGGAGATTAGCTTGCCATGGAGAAGAGTAAGATTTTATAGAAGGAGGAAGGGGAGTTAGGATCCCTATAATTATGGGATTGGCCCTATCATCAAGGAAGCTTCCATGAGAGGTGGAAAACCACTTCCTCTCTATGGAAATCTGTAGCCAAACCTCCCAACTCAAGATAGATATCAGTCCAGGAATTTGTTAGGATGAAACTTCTGCCTTTTATTTTTAAAAAACACCTCTTAATATGGTTGGTGCGGGTGCGGCTCTATGACAGAGTGCCAATTGGCGCACCCTCATTGGAGATTTTCCCTCTTGGTGCGAGGGCTGAACTGTGGAACCACGGCAATGGAAAAATAACTATTTTTAGGATTTTTTGCACGGAGATGTCTTCATGGAAGTGGAAGCTCATCTTCAGAGGGGTGCAATGAAAGTATTTGCAAGTCTTGTCTCTGCTCACAGGTCACGGAATGAGCCCTCCAATGTGCGGGATGGGGAATGGTAGGGACGATGACAAATTACTGTGTAACACCATCCATAAATATAATTTTCTCAACTATCTATAAATATAATCCTTCTATAAATAGACTTTTCTCAACATTCTAAAAATAGACATACACCTAGAAATAACCTGTGTGGGCCCCACCTAGTGTAGGTGCTTAATTTTCACTATGATCAAGGACGTTGTTTGCGGATGCCAATTTCACTATTTCTTGTTGCAACTTCCAACATAAAGTAACTGTACCGATATCGGTAGCACTATAAATCCCATCATCACCCATCTCGATGTGCATCTGGAGATCCTTCTCCTCCAAGTTGTTGAAGAATTATTTGTTGCTGATCATGTGGAATGAGGTGCCACTATTCAAGTACCACACAAATCCCATCACCGATGACACCATGCATGCGATGAGGGTGAATTCCAACTCAAATTGTGAAGTTGTTTTTTCACCTGCTGCTCCTCCTAAGGCCTTCTTGTTGTGCTTCTTTTGCGGACAATTTTTGGCATAGTGTCCATGCTCGTGACAGTTGAAACATTTCACCTTTGACAAGTCTCACTTCTTGCCTACCTTTCTAGTCTTAGATTTGTAATGGGATGCCTTCCCTTTTCCTTTCTTCACCTTGACAACCAAGGAACAATTTTCCTCATCATCATTCATTGACAAGGATCCATATCTGGTGCTGTATCGAATTTCTTCTTGTGCCAAATCAGACCAAAGTGTTTCGGGGAAAATCACCCTAGAGGTTTGTTGGGTCAAAACCTCCATAGATCAGGGCATGCTATTCAGAATGACTCACACACAACCATACTTGAATGCCAAAAACTAGATAAAAATGATAGTAGAACTCACCCGTAGTCCTACATTCGATGTAGATCCCATGGGGTCCAAACCCCCAGCAACCCTTCTTCCTCCTTAACCTGGAAAACAAGAAAGAACGTGCACATAAACCTAGTTGTACAGCATATACTTCTCCTAAACGTTAGTGCAATCCATGTGGAACATTATATAAACCATAATAAATGCTTAAATGATAATATTTTCACACATATAAGTAAACATTAACACATAGGTTCAGGAACAAGATGGTTCTTCATTATTACGAACATCATGTACAGATATAAAAAGTGGAGAGATCACTTGAATCCTTCCACGATCTTCGAACATACCGTCATCCGGATCCATCCCGCCCTTGCCTCGCTAAGATACTTTAAAAACTTGTGCACTCGAGATGGAATATAAATGGATGAACATCTCCAGGAAAAAAGGGTTTCCTGTATAAATCTGGGAAAGTACAGGAGGCACGGGAATTCAGACTTGAATTGGGATTCCAACAGAGTATAATATCTCTAAATTTATCTCTCCCTTAGGCCATGCACATGAGGGGCTTTTATAATCCCTCAAATTAGTTTCATTCAGTTGGAAACAGTTGGCCATGTACTGGGGTGGTTGAACTACTGGAGTAACCATCAACCCAGCCTAAAAATAGGGAATTTTTATATATTTTTTAATGATTTTAATGGCATACGCGGAAAAGTACATGTGGAATTGTGTATACACGTGGAAAAGTCTGGGAATACCTGCGTATGGGAATTTTAACACTGTTTTTTAGTGAATTTTGTTCAAGTCTATGGGAATGGGTGCCCAAAGCCATAAAGTCAATCATGAATCACCAGAGGGTGAAAAATGATGCTATAATAGAGCATGATTTTCATGCAGGTAAGAATGAACCTCGGGATGTGAAGCAGCCACAATATGAGGATCATGGAGTGGGAGAAACCACTCATGCAGAGAAATTTCGTGCTAGATGGCCAAAGGGAGTGCATGTGGCTATACCACCAGGTGAGAGGTGGGGTGACATGCATGAGTAATCCCAAGAAGAAATTTCTGGGTAGGATTCATTGAGATGGTGTGGATCTCATGAATTGAACTTGGCTATGAGGAGCTCACAGTACAACAGTAGCAGGATCAGTGATTGATTCAGCCAGATGTCATGAGGACATGAAATCAAAGTGACAGTGTCGGATACTAGAGCGCAAATCAGAGTTGAAAACAAGTGTAGAGTGCATGGATGCAGAGGTCAACAAGAAAATGGTTCCTGAAGACATGTGCAGTTGGTACCAGTAGAACTCAGAAGACTATGATGACAGATATTCAATTTCGGAAGTATTGCATGTGCAAGAAACACTAGAGAAGTGTTGCATACAAGTTGTATGGTGCATGCATGGAGTTGCATGGTGCATGAAAAGGTTGTAGGGTGAATGCATGGAGTTTCATATTGCATGCAAAGACATTCTTTTCTTGTTGAGAGGGAGTTTTGAAGGTTGCAACAAGAATCAGTGAAATTGGCATCTGGAAACAACATCCTTGATCCTATGAAAATTAAGAACCTACACTAGGTGGGGCCCACACAAGCTATTTTTAGGTGTATGTATATTTTTAGAATGTTGAGAAAAGTATATTTATAGAGGGATTCTATTTATAGATGGTTTAGAAAATTATATTTATGGATGGGCATCTATTTTTGGAATGCATGTGCGAAGTCTGTTTGTGAATCGCATGTCTAAAAATAGAATGCACGTCGATTATTATTATCTCTTAATAATAATTAAACAATAAATAATAATCTGTTCTCTTGAAGCACTTCATTTCAGTTAAATAATGTGACAAACCAGTTGAAAAAAGGAATTTCGAGTTATAAGGTTGGTTGGTGGGACATGCAAGTGGACTTAGTTGTAACTGAGTGATACAAAGTTGTAACAAAGTTGGACGTGTAGTTATGTGAGTTGTAAAGTAGTTTAACTCAGTTAAGTGAATTAAACTTAGTTGTGATAGTTGTAACTAGTGAGAGATCACTGAATTAAATATTAAATTAATTCACATGGGGTGATCTCACATGCAACTGAATATTTACTACCGTTAACTACATGCATGTCAGATCCAATGGAGACCTAGTTGAGAGGTAGGTGAAAGGGAAAAATGACTATCAGTTGTACTATATTGGGTTGCGCTCTTGTAATTAAAATACACATTAGATATGCTCATGTGGATTGCGTAGTCAAGGAGGGTCTGATTGCATCGAATTTGTCTTTGTAATCAACTTGGATTGCACAGTGGAGGCAAGTTGTCTAGAGGCAGTAAATTGTGCAAGGGATTTGCAAATTTTTGCAAGACAGTGTGAGACAATTGTATATTGTATTGAGAGCTCTTATATTAGAGTTTTGTATGATATTTTTTCATGATCAATGATATATACATAATATATGATAGTGGGATTTTTAGCTTTATGATTTCCCTGTAAAAACATATCCGTTATGTGTGATTGATATTTCTTCATGTGTTTGCAATAGGAAATTAAATTTCCGCAAATATTTACGTAGAAGGATTTTGTATTTAATAGTGGCATATAATTTTTATATCAGGATAATCCAAGATATACATGCATATTGTATAATTTCTACAACAGGGGGATTCAAGTAAACCCCTCATACTAAAATATTTCATGTATGTACCCAGTTTAAAGAAGAATTTGTTTTCTGTTGCTATGTGTTGAAGTCCCAGAATTCCGTTGCAACAACATGGGGGATAGCCACTCGGTCTGGACCTTAAAGCAAATCCTTTTCCATTTGGTATAGTGGCTCCAACTGGGGATAATGGGACCAGTTTCCTAGAAAATAAATTGATATGATGATGATGGGTTTCTTACAAGGTGAAATAAAGAATGACTTTAAATTAATGGAAATAATCTATCTAAGTAAAAAACACATGCATATATTTAATCTAATTATTTAATTTAATCTATAACAAGGGAACAATTACTATCAATGCGATCTAAAAATATATCTTACAGTAAAAGGTAATAAAGATCATTCAATTACTAGAAGAGATGAAAATTATGTAAGATTATTATTTTGACTAAATAGTTAGTTAAAATAATAATGCAAAATATATCGCATATATCAATTTCTTTATATATTTGGTAAGGAACTAAAACTGAAACATTATACAAAAGTGCATGAATGATAACCTATAAATCAAATTGTATACATATCACAATATAAAGAGAAATTATTATAAACCCATAATCAAGACTTAAACATAAAGATAATAGTACGACATATGATAAGTTCTGCTCATGAAATCCACAATATTGACCTCCTTCTCAATCCAAATATACTTTAAGAGAACAAAAGTGAAATTTCAGTAAAGCATAAACTAGTTCATGTTCCATATATTTTATCAAAAGCATTCACAAAATTACAGAAGTGCAAGCTTTCGCAAATTGTTTTTTGAAAAAATTATGGACCCTTCTCTAAATGCATGAGAGGGGTTTAAATACTAAAATAAATAAGTCAAAAATATATTATTACAAAAAAATCCCAGGAGGTTTAAAACTACCTTCCTCATAATAAGTAAACTAAACTAAAATATAGAAATTTAAGAATGACAACTACTTAGTTGGGTTGATTTCCTTTTGTCACTTGGTCTTTGAGCTGGAAAATATCCATCATTGGCTTCAGTTGAGTCAGTTGAGTGCTATCAAATCTCACTTGTCCTTTGAATATGACACTTGAAAGTGCTGGAAACACCTTTCTTGTGGAATTAGTTAAGGATTGCAGAATCATGCACTAGTTATGTGGTCTGATCAATAAATTCCAGTAATTTTCTTGATCCAATTTAGTAATCTGTTTAATTGATTATGCCCGCTTCTCAATGCTTTATTTATACTGATTTTCTAATATCTTGACCTCTTTAATTGATTTAGTTGTACATTCTTCAATAAGTTTGGCATTTTGAAGCTATTCATTGACAGACTCAATGATTTTGCTTGCTACGTTGGTTGCCTTTGAAGCTACTTTCTCTGCTTATTTTAATTGTATCTCCCAATCCTTGAATAAAATATCCTTATGATATTTGTCAATATTTGGGAGTTCAGCCTTCTTCCCTTCCTCAGATTCTTGCCAAGAAATAAACTCAAAATTTTTCTTATCAATCCTTTCACATTCCAACTTTCTATTTGCCACTTGTTGAGTCAATATGTTACTTATTTCACAGTATGAATTAGTAGTAGTGATTTGTTGGCAGAAACTCTCTTGTTTTTGTTTCAACTATGAATTACATTCAAGTGCTTCTTTAATGAATTGTTCTGTTTGAGGTTGGCTCTTGAGCTTGTCCATTTTTGCTTCTATACGGGCATCTTTCTCATAGATGTGCACTTGATGTTGCAATTTCAACCTTTCAAATTATTTTTGGAACTGTGCCATTTGCATTTCATCTTGCGTATTGGCATTATGTTTCTCCTGTTCCAGTTTTTTTTCTAGCACTTGGACTCTTTCTTCTCTTTGTCTAAGCAAAAGTTTCACTTCTTCTACTTTATCAATTGTAGCATTTTCATATGAACCTGCAAGCTGTAAAAGTTCATTAAGATGTTCAGTTGGATTGAAAAGAGTGTCTTTCCAAAAAATATCTACTGACTCATTACTAAGGGTTGTCATTTTTTCATCAATTCTTCTTCTTTTTCTCCTCTTTACTACAACTTTATAATTTGGACTGTAGAAAACATGCAATGGAGGTATCTCTTCAATATTCAAAACAATTTATTCAGTAGGGAAGGTCGAGATGATTTCCTGATCTTGAACACCTGGAGTTTGTTGAAGTGCTATTTCTATTTCTAGTAGCTTCTGAGTCTATTCAGGAGTATGAAAGCTTGCTGATCCTTCAGGATTAGGATTAGCTGGTATCTCAAGTTTTTCAGTAAACTTATTCCATTCTTTTCCTAAATGCTCCACTTGGGATTTTTTTGTCTACTAAGGTGTAGATTGAACTTCCTAAAGTTCTTTAGAAGATGCCTTTAACAATCCAGCTTCATCATTTCTTTCCTTAGCATGTATGTCAATTCCTTTAATTACATCCTGAATAATTTTATCAGGGCTTTCATCTTTATTTTCAGATTCATTTTCAGAATGATCTGAATCTTAAAACTAATTTTTCCTGGGACTCATCTTTAGAAATATATTTTGGATCATCATCTAGGCTGATACTAGGAATTAGATCACTATTTACCTCCATTTGCAACAGGTCCAATGGAACTGTTTCCAATATTTTATTTTTGTACTCATGGAAAGATTTAATATCTGCTACACTAAGTTTGTTGGATTCCATGTTCAATACATCTGAAAATTTTTCTGTCCCTTCAAATAAATCATCAAAATCATCTTTTTCATGCATGAATGGTCTATTTTTAAGAGCAGTAGTAAAATTTTGGACTACAATGTTGGGATAATACTGTCTTCCTGGCATAAAATCTAGATTTAAAGAGGTAATATTTTGGATCTCCTTTGCTGTATGACCTATATCAAAAAGAACAAAGGTACCAAATTTTACTGGAAATGTAGGCTAAATAGACTTCTTTGACTCTTTGAGATGCTTGGTTATACCATCTCCCAATGTTTGGTATGCAATCTCCCTGGCCAAAAGTTTTTCTGGGACATAATAGGGAAAAACATGGTGTTATAGCATCATTTTTCACTCTCATGTGATTCATGATTGTCTCTATGGCCTTGGGAACCCATTCCCATAGACTTGAATAAAATTCATAAAAAACAGTGTTAAAATTCCCATACGTGGTTATGCCCAGACTTTTCCGCGTGTATACGCGAGTCCACATGTACTTTTCCGCTTATGCCATTAAAATCATTAAAAAATATATAAAAATTCCCTATTTTTGGGCTGGGTTGATGGTTACTCCAGTATTTCAACCACCCCAGTACGTGGCCAACTGTTTCCAAGTGACTAAAACTACTTTGAGGGAGTATAAAAGCCCCTCATGTGCATGGCCTAAGGGAGAGAGAAATTTATAGATATTATACTCTGTTGGAATCCCAATTCAAGTCTGAATTCCCGTGCCTCCTGCACTTTCCAAGATTTATACAGGAAATCTTTGTTTCCTGGAGATTTTCATCCATTTATATGCCATCTTGAGTGCACAAGTCTTGAAAGTATCTTAGTGAGGCAAGGGCGGGACAGATCTGGACGACGGTCTGTTCGAAGATCGTGGAAGGATTCAGGTGATCTCTCCACTTTTTATTTCTGTACATGTTGTTCGTAATAATGAAGAACCATCTTGTTCCTGAACCTATGTGTTAATGTTTACTTATATGTGTGAAAAGATTATCATTTAAGAATTTATTATGGTTTATATAATGCTTCACATGGATTTCACTAACATTTAGGAGACGTATATGCTATACAACTAGGTTTCCGTGCACGTTCTTTCTTGCTTTCCAGGTTGAAGGAGGAAGAAGGGTTGTTGGGGGTTTGGACCCTGCGGGATCTACATTGAACGTAGGACTACGGGTGAGTTCTACTATCATTGTTCTCTAGTTTTTGGCATTCAAGTGTGGTTGTGTGTGAGTCCTTCTGAATAGCATGCCATGATCTGTGGAGGTTTTGACCCAAAAAACCTCTAGGATGATTTTCCCCGAAACAAAACTGGCGACTCCACTAGGGAACGCATTCTTGTGATTCCCCTGTTGGGTGGTTTCATCTGTTTGAAAGGTTTCCAACAATTTTAACTATTATTTCCAGTCCAATCAACTTTTACTCAGTCAGACTGAAGACCTAGTTCTTTATCCAGGCTTGATTTTTTTTATTTTTTATTATTTACCTTTTCATACACAGGTTTGTCTGTACACAGACGCATATACACATAGTTTTTTTTAAAGGGAGTTGCGTATACGCGGGTTTCCTTTGACACAGTCGCATATGCACGCTTGTTTCAAAACTATCAAGTAGCGTATGCATGGGTGAATTTTGAAATTTTTGATTTCTTGGCTTTTTAGTCTTGTTTGCCTGTTGAGACCTGTTCCTGCAGTGTCTTTAGAGTCTTTGGATTGGGTTGGTAGTGGTTATTGGTCTCTTTTTTCTCTCTTGGTTGAAAACTAGCTTATTAGGTGAATCTTGTTTTTTGTGCTTGCATTTCTAGTTTGAGTACCAAGATCTCTTCCTGGAGATTCTTGGCTATTCTGCTTCATCGAGACAGAGAGCCTCTACTCATTTACTCTTTCCTACCTTTGTGTCTTGCTTTGCGCTTTGATTTTTTCCCTTAGTTTGGTTGGTTTTCTTGAGTTTAGTTGACTAGGTCTTGTTGCAATTTTTGAAGAGTTTTTCTTGGTTCTTTGAAGTTTGTGTTTGTTGCAAGGTTGTACTATTCTTCTGGGCTGACTTGTTCAGTTTCTTGTCTTCCTTTGCTTACATAAATCTTGCTACTAAGTAGTCCTATAAGATTTGGAGCATTTTTTGGAGTTTTTGCTTGAAATTCAGAGTTGTTTGGCTGGAATTTGATAGTTTTCTTGGTCTCTTAGAGCTCTTCCTTTTTTATAAAACTCAAAAGCTCAAAAAACATCGTTTTGTCATTTTCTTTTGTTTTGCATTTTTTTTTTTCGTTTCAATACCTCTTTTGAAGCTTTGTTGAGATTTCTTGCCTTTGGTTTTTGACTTGATTTTGGAAATAAATTTTCATTGGTTTCTTCCTCTTGTTTTCAAGTGTGTTTTGGTATCTTTATGCTGAGGGTTTCTGACTTGGGGAATTAGCTTGGTGGAAACCAAAAAATTATAAAAATGAAGGATATTTGGGAAATTTCTCTCTTCTTTAGTAGGTTTTGCATCTTAGAATTTGCATGCTCTTATTTATTTGCATCAGGTGCACTTAAGAATTTAGTCATTTTCATAGTTTTTGTGAGTGTGAAGTTTGTTATCTGGAAAGAAAAATAAAATTTTTAGTCTCATAGAACCTGTGTAGAAGTTTCTTTTCATCGAAAGACAATTACTGCATTTGCATGTAGTTTGGTTTTTATTAATTTCTTTTCTGTGTCAAAACACCACAAGTTTCATTTCCGTATCCCTTTGACTTAATACAACAGCCAATTAAAATAAGCGCTATAATTTAAAAGCAACTAGCAAGTTTTTATTAAGTGTCATACACCAACTAGAGAGGTTGTAGGGCCTTGGATTAGGTGAGTGGAGAGTTAACTCTCCAAGGCCGCTCAAACAAAACATAGAAGTTGATTAATTGAGCGAAATCCAACTCCGTTAGGTGGATCGGGAAAGCTCTCCTCCAGAGAGTCAAGCGCGAGGGGAAGTGAAGGCTGAGAAGAGAGATACCCCCTCTCTAATTTGCTGGATCTAACCTCAAGACCATTCCGCCTGGCTTCTGACACAGATTGGTGCCCATAGTTTCCACACCTAGGTTCCACATAGGTGACTGCGGGGGGGAATACCCGTGGTACCTGAGGCAGATGCCCCATCACTTCCAGCAGTACTTCTGGGGGGTGCCCTTGCGAAGCTTGGGTACTTGTGCCGACAAAGGCTGTTGTTAGGAGGTCAGCGTAACTATTTTTGTTACCTTCGCTAGTAGGCCTGGGCCATAATTATCCCAGACTACTTTCGGGAGGTCTTATATTTCGCTTTCTTGTATTTTGGTGTCCGGTCCTAATCACCCGGAGCGGAAATACCTGAAGGCTGCTTCTTTGATTGTATCTCAAGGATTTATTTTTGTAGTGAGTGCTCTTTGATCCTAGCTTTCCTAGCTTTATACTTTTTGAGTCTAATTAAAATTTGTTAAAGTGGCTGATCAAGTGCCTCGTCGATCGAGGGGAATCTAGGGGTTATCTCCCGAGAGTTCAGAGCCTTCTTCAAGAAGGCGTAGGAGTAGTTTAGCATGTGAGTATCACCCTGTGGCGTCTGACGTAGTGGAGAGAGATCCTCCACAAGGGTCTGAAGGTTTTTGAATTATTTCTGGTGTTGGTTCCGAGAGCAGCGTTCCGCTCACCTCACGAGTTTTATTTCCGCAGGAAGAAGAAGTTCAAATAGAGGAAGTACCTGAACCCTCTGTGTCACTTCCATCTCCTCTTCCTCCTGATTATTCATTCATTGTTGAATACATCAGACCTGAGTCAGAGAGACTAGAAGATCCTCCGTATTATTCATACCTTTCGATGGGCACGACTGGGAATGTGACTTCTGTTGTGAGTGCTGCAGGCATTCAAACTCCTGCTTCTGTTGAAGGAGGAGGCATTATTGCTATATCTTCGATTGCCTCTTGTACTACTGTGTTTGGCTCTAGTTTCACCCAAGCACATGCTTCTCATTCTGGTCCCTTTTGTTTCGGAATGCCCACTACTAGGATTCCTTCTTTTTCCTTTTCTGCTGCTGTAGCTGCATCTACACCCATGTCTTCCATGGCTAGTGGATCAACTTATTTTCAAGGGTTCCCCTTCAGAACTGGGCATATTCCTAGTTCAAATCCTTATTTAGGGTCCTTTCCGTTTACTTCTCAGACCTAGAGTTTCAACCCTTGGTCTGGAGGTCAGAATTCGACTACTTTTATAGGTTGGAACCCTGTATTCACTAGAGCGGGGGTAGGGAATCAGTTTTACGATGGTCATGAAGGGAATGCTTCTTTCCCTTCATCAAGTGATTATCAGACCTTTTCCCCTCTTTCTAATGCATGGAACCCCTATCAGGGGCTTTCCTCTTCATTTCATACTTTAGTGGGGGGAACTGGTCCGGTCTTTGGTAACTCTGCGTTGGGAAGAGGTTCTTCTCCTTTTTCTACGAGTTCTTTCTGGCAACCTGGTGCCTTATCAAATCCAAGGTATTCTTTTCAAAATGTATGGAATTCATCCCATCAAGGATGGAATCCTCAGGCTTCGCCTCTCTTACCTTTTCTGGAAACATTAAACTTGCCAGATCTATCGAAATTGACTAATGATCCGATCCATTATAGTCCGGGGTGGCCTCCGGTTCCCACCAAACTTCCTTCAGACATTCCAAAGTTTGAAGGCAAGAAGGGAGAGGATCTGGCTGACCACATCACCACCTTCCATTTATGGTGTTCATCTAACTCCCTGATCGATGATTCGATTAGGTTGAGATTGTTTCAACACACCCTAACTGGAAACGCAGCAAAATGGTATATTGAGCTAACTGGGGGAAGTTTTGCTACATTTGGAGAATTGGCTATTACATTTCTAAATCATTTCCAGTTTCCTGTCCGTTATGATGCCGGGACTGATCTCCTGGCTAATTTTAAACAGGACGACGCAACCCACATTTCTGACCATATTCAGGAATGGCGGAGAAGGAAGAGGCTTATTAAGGCTCATATTCCAGGAGAATTCCTTTTGGAGTGCTTTCTAAAATCTCTGCAGTCATAAGTTTCTAAGGACGTATCCCTGTCTAGGGTATTTTCTGAGGAACAGGCCATTTTTAGGGCCCAGCAGCTTGAACTGATATATTCTCATTCTGGGGCCCTTCATAAATATTTTCCCAATGCTCCTCGCTCCAAATTAGATTTATCCTAAAGTAAGTCTGGTCCTCATGGTGATGGACTTATTGGGTCGATCAATAGTGGTGCAGTGAGCCTGCTTACTCAATTGCAGCAGTTGTCATTACAATCTGCTCCTTCTGGTCAGGCTGTCCCGGCTGAGTCGTCACCTTCCCAATCTTTTTCGGTAAATGCCATCCAAAATTCTGACCCCAAAGGAAATCAACAATCCGAGGGGAAGAAGAAGGGATGGAATAATAATAAAAAGGGCAAGAATGGGATGGGTAATGCGAATAAAACCAACGAGCATGTTGGTGAGGGTCCAAAGGATAAAAAGAAAGTGAATTTTCCATGCAAGTTGTTAGTATGAATCCTTTGTCGAAGTGTACGAAAAAGGACCACTTTAGCTACGCATAACTAATAGCCCTAACAACAAAAGTGGCTGCCAATATATTCAGATCTGTGGTTAGTTGAACATAAAAGAGCTGCAAAAACCAGATCTATGCACGAAAAGACATTAAGCAGAAAAAACAAGGGTTTGCTCCATATACCAATAGACAAGACAAGAACAATTTTTGAAAGAATTTTTATATTAATTGGGCACCTGGGAGGAAAACAAGAAGGTGTATCCAATTCTCCTTAGTGGGATGGGTTCTTGGAAGTCCTCAACACTTCAGATCTAAGATTTCTCTCTCTTGTTGGTGTAGAAAACCCACACAAAGAATGGAACTCAAAGGGAGCTCACACAGCAAATGGTAGAAAAATGGGACCAAGTGTATAGATCCAGAGTGATCTAATGGGCAACAAAAGGTGAAGAATGGTAGGAAAAACCCTCCTATTTATAACAAAATATTGGGTCATTCTAGATCTTGGTGCATGGGTTAACCAGATCTAGATCCATTTTTTATGGAATATTTTAATATATTTGTTGGAGGGAAAAGGTATTTGACTTGGGTCAAATCCCTTAATTTGTCAAAAATAAATAAATAAATGATTTATTTATCTTTTTAAGGAAGTAGTTAGAAGATAATCAAATAAATAATGATTTATTTAATTATTTAAGGAAGTGGTTGAAAGATAATTAAATAAATAATGATTTATTTAATTATTTGTGGGTGATTTGGTCGTATTTAACAAGGAATATTATCTAAATAAGGTTCAAATAATTATTCCTAGAAAATAATGAGATAAATAAAGGTTTATCTAATTAATTTCTTTGATTTTGGGTTAAACATGACTGGGAATAATAATTAAATTATGGTTTAATTAATTATTCCATGAGGAAAATCAAACAAATATAGGTTTGTTTAATATTTCCTTTTGGGGTTTCCTGTTTTAACATAGTGAAGGCCATTTTACTTAGGGTAAAATTGGTCTTACATGGTGTACTTGGGTTAATCTAATGATAATAGGTTAGATGACCAAAAAATGGTGTAACAGATTGCCCCCCAGCGTGCGAGTGTCAGGAGCAAATCGTATGACCGAAGTACGTTGTAAGAACTCAATCACTAGACAACAAAAGGGAAGTCAGAGAGAGAAATGCAAGGTAGAGAGTGTGCTGAAGAACTAGACCCTGAGGAGACGAGACTCGAAAGTGCAACAAGTCTCTTTTTATGAGAGGGTACCTGTGCTGAAGGCGGCGGGGGAGGCATACCTATGCCTGCCGAGAAAAAGTACAAAAGAATAGTGTGTCTAGTAAACAAGGGACCGAACCATAAATTACTGCTGGCATTATCATGAGCCAGATAAAAATACAATGAGGAATCCCATATACATGATGTTCCTGGGATAACAGCCAGGACTTGTACAATAATATCTGAGTACATGAGATACAAATACAACCGAAATGCCCCCTGTAAATGGGGAAGGTCTCACAAAATCTGACCAATACATGCAAATCAAAGAGGCGCTGCAAGTGGCTACGGCTAGCATCATCAAATATCTGGAGCTGCATCAAAGGCTACAAGGAGGAGGTCATCCGGGCATGTGGGGGGCTACCTGCAGGGCCACCCCCGCATGAGGGTTGAGACATCTCACACACACCCGGAAATCATCAGGAGCTGCTGCTGTATCACTAAACCATCAAGTATATGGATCTCGATCATGCTGAAAGGAGCTGGAGTAGAGAAACAATCAAGTCAAAGGGAAATGAGAGATCCCTTTGCCCGATCCGAGGCACCGAACAAGAGTGGAAGCTGGAACCAAGGTACACTGCCCTCTAGACCCGACTTCTGGAATGAATGAGCTGATGTCGACAGAAGGAGGCCTACCATAAGTGAGGCAATGAGAAATCCTCACCTAAGGCACGAGAGACAATAGTAGAGCGACGGACAGACTGACACTAATGATGATAGTTAAATGGAAAGGATTGAGTGGCGAATGGACGACTTCCCTTGTTAGAGCATAAAGGGCATGAATGACATGGCAGCGACTGACACAATATCATAAGGGATAGGGGATAGTGGGACTGAAGGTCATAAGGCGCGACACAAGAGAGAGACCAAGCAATGAAGGATGGAGGGCTATATCGGGGTACAAAGGGACTCAGGATAGACTCCATGAATGCGATGATGACTCAACTTGGATGCTCTAAATAAGGGCAACTTAATGGTGCTGCCACATAGGAAAGGCCCAATGGGGGACCATGAAAAACATGAGTACAAGAAGGTAACTCATGACGAAGATCGACACGAACAAAGACAAGTAAGGAGGAAAAATGGTGCCCAAGTACAAGTGTCGTAACTGAGGAAATTCAATTTTAAGGGGAGATGAAGTGACCCTTCATGGACAAAATGTGTCCTGGTGAAGTGTTAAACACAAAAAGCGAATAAAAATATGCTGGTTATCTAAAAGAAAATAAAACATGCATTTCAGAAGGGAAATGCTAAGGGTAATATTTCTTAAGATAGAGTGCATTGCGAGGATTAGGAAGGGGGTTGCCTTAGAAATCCTCTAAGAGGTATGCCCCCTTACCTAGATTCTTACTGATGATGTAAGGGCCTAGCCATAATGAGTCAAACTTCCCATGACCAAGGACATCATGGGCCTGGTCATAGACTAGAACAAGGTCGCCTTCGTGAAAAGTGCGAGGTTGGACTCTTCGGTCATACTGGGCTTTGGTGCATTTCTTGGCCGCTTCCATGGTTTGCAAGGCAACACGGCGGTCTTCGGAAGCGCGCTTGAGCATGATAAGTCGTTTTTCTAGAGGTTGGGTGTCAGGGAGAAGTTCAACAACCAGATGTAGGGAAGGGATTTCACACTCGATTGGTAAGACTGCCTCCTCTCCAAAAATAAGGTGGAAATGAGTGAACCCGGTGGCAGTTTTAATAGAAGTCCGATAGACCCATAAAGCAGGGAAGAGCATGAGGTGCCAGTTGGTTTTGTGCTTATTCACCATCCGTTGAAGCATATTCTTGAGAATTTTGTTGACTGCTTCAACTTGACCATTACCATGGGGGTAATAGGAGGAGGAATATTGGTGCTCAAAACAAAACAGTGAGGATAGCTCGCACCATATCTCATCTTCAAAATGTCTGCCATGGTCAGAGACCAGTTGTTTCGGAACTCCAAATCGAGAGATAACGTGATTAAAGAAAAAGAGGGCCACTGTAGCTGGCGTGTTGTTAAATGTAGGCATGGCCTCGGCCCATTTTGTGAAATAGTCGACCGCCACGATGATATATTTGTGGTTACCAGTGGATGGCGGGCGACACTCCATAAATTCGATGGCCCATTTACAGAAGGGACCAGTGGAGACGACCGGATGGAGGGGAGCTGGGGGAGCTCACGCCTTAGGGGTGAAATGTTGGCAATTGGGACAGTGTTTGACTGCCTCAATGCAATCACTGAAGAGGGAGGGCCAAAAATACCCAGCGCGCATGACTTTTTGGGCGGTAGAAAGACCGTAGAGGTGGCCACCGCAAGCGCTGCTATGGCAGGCATTAAGGACCTGTTCAGCTTCAACGTGTGTGAGACAATGACGAAGGACAGTATCAACCCTGCGACGATAGAGGTCGTCACCGATAAGGAGGTATCGGGGAGCTTGGTGTCGGATATGTCGGCGAGCCTCACGATCAAGGTGGAGGGCGAACTTTTGGCTTCGCAAGTAAGTAAGAATATCGCCATACCACGGGTCATCGGAAGTAATGGAAAATAAGTGTTCATCAGGAAAGTCATCATTAAATGGAGGGTCGTGCGATCCGGTAGGTAATTCAGAAATGAGCTCAGCGAGGGCTAAGCCTTTCTTACTCTTTGGTGTGACAAATTCAAGGTTGAATTCATGAAGAATGACTACCCAATGGGCATACTTACCATTGAGGATACGACGACTCAATAGGAAAGCCAAAGGGTTGGAATTAGTCACAACCTTGGTGCAGCGCATGAGGATATAATGACGAAGTTTTTCGACTGAGAACACTACAGCCAGTGCTAACTTTTCTTCAGATGAGTAGGAAACAGGGGGCCCTACAAGGTTCCTACTAACTTAGTAGATCACATGCTCGATACCATTGTCATCTTCTTGGATAAGGACTCCAGCGACCGAATAGGTGGAAGCGGAGCTATACAGGATGAAGTCCCGATCAAAGTCGGGAGGGCGGATCAAGGGAGCGGATGTGAGAGCCTGCTTGAGGGCATCGAAAGAATCATGAGAAAAGGAATCCCAAACGAATGGGATATTATATCAGAGGAGTCTAAGGAACCCATGTGCGGTGGTGGCATAGTCAGGGATGAACCGACGAAGAAAATTAGCTTTGCCTTGGAGACTTTGGAGTTGGCGAAGGGTATGCGGAATGGGAAGTTCAAGAATGGCTTGAACTTTCAAAGGGTCAAGAGTGATACCATCCTTAGACACGATGAAGCCTAAGAGACGGCCGACAGGAACGCAAAAGACACATTTCAACGGGTTAAGGCAGATATTATACTTGCGACATCGGAAAAAAATGGTACGCAGATCGTGGAGGTGCTGCGCCCGATGCTTAGATCGTGCAGTGAGGTCGTTTAAATAAGCAAGGATAATATGAGCTAAGTCATGGAAACAATAAGACATGGCCCGTTGAAAAGTGGCGCTGGCGTTTTTGAGGCCGAAAGGCATGACCTGATAAGAAAAATTTCCCCACAGACTAATGAACGCGGTTTTGAGTTGATCAGCAGGACGGATAGAAATTTGGTTGTATCCAGAGAAACCATCCATAAAGGATAGAACCTCATGCCCCGCACACTCGTCAATGATTTGGTCAATGAACGGTGTGGGGAAGTTGTCTTTGGGACAAGCTTTTTTCAAGTCATGAAAGTTTTTGCAGACACGGATGGTGCCTTGTTTCTTAAGAACGAGAACTGGGTTGGATACCCAAGTGGTGTATTCAATGGGGTAAATGAAACCAGCCTGCTTGAGCTTATCGATTTCGGCTTTGATAGCATCGCGTCTGGAAGGATGAATGGGTCTCAACTTTTGACGGACTGGTTTGGCATCAAGCCATGTGTCAATATGGTGTTCGACAATGGCGGGATCGAGTCCAGGAATTTCAGAATAGGACCACGCGAAAATATCACAGAATTCTTTGAAAAGCTTGGTGTAAGCTTTGATTTCTTCCGGGGTGCATTGGGCGCCTAAGGTGATATATTCTTCGATACCTAGTGTGACTGAAATGTCAATTTTGATGGTAGGATAGATATTGGCCATGTTTCCTTCTTTGAAATAATCAGGTGTAGGGATGGGGTTTTTGAACCAATCGACTGCATTGGGGATGAAGTCTTTTGTTTCCACAACAAATTGGTCATGGGACTGCTGTGGGAGGAAGTATGCACGATGGTGCATATCATCCCATGGAAAGTCCGGGTTGGTCATGGCTTCCATAATGTCTTCATCGGACTGGAATATGGGAAGACTGGAGGAAGAAAGGTTACCCAAGGAGATGTGTGACGGGTCGTCAGGAGGAGAAGGGCTCAGATGTGTGATATCAACAGATCTAAGGTCGGCTGAGGAGACGAGAGTATCTGCAGCTTGAAGGGTAGGTGACCTATCTCGTAAGGATGATGATAGGTACACAATGGTGGTTGACGGCTCTGTTGGTTTGATGGCTGGAGGAGGAATGTGAATGGGAGTAGGAAGGTCCTCTGGTCCTATTGAAGTGGCCTTGAATCGGCGGTACATGTCCAAGGAGGAACGATACTCGTCAAGGCAGGGATAGAGGTGGGTGTAATGGCCGTGGAAATCACACAAAGCACAAGGGTGGTTTGTGCGCAAGGTTTTGAGTTTCGGGATAGAGTCTGGGATAGTGACGTAGACTTCAGGGATGTCAGAGTCGGGAAACGTCTCGTTGACCAGAATCTTGAGGTGCGGCAATTCAGGACACATATGGGTGGCGTGACCAACGATATCACACAAAGCGCATTGGATAGCGGGCTTTGGCGGTCGCGGAGGGGTAGGGGTTGTCGGGGCGGCCTGGTCTTGATGGGTTGCCCCCTTACAAGCTTTTCCTTTCTTTCCAGGGGCTGGAACCGCAGGGGTAGGGTCCTGTGGAGGTGCTGGGGGCCCGGAGGAAGTGAGGGGGACCGGTTGTACCAGTGTCAAAGCAAGGTAAGGTTTGGGGTGACTGGGAGGGGTAGCGGCTGGAGGGTCAATGTACCAGACGGGTATGCCGAGGGTCAGGTTGAGGAGAGAGAGGGTGGCCATGACGGGGACAGAAAATACTCCGGGAGGGGGAGCCAAGAAAGGTATCTGCCCAGTAGGGTAATGACCAGGAGGGACGACACCGAGGTGGTTAAGGCCTGGGGGAACCATTCCAGGAGGATAAAGGGGTTCCAGGATACCAGTTGTAGGGGGAAGGCCAGAAGGAGGAGGTCCGGCTGGCTGAGATGAATGGCTAGGAGCGGGGTGCGGAGGGCGAGGAGGAGGTTGCTAACTAGCTGAGGCAAGCCGCTTAAGGGTAGCCTGAGACGATTGCATCATGCAAACATTCGATAAGCTGGGATCAATGATAGGAGAAGGGGGAAGATTAGGAAAAGTTCCAAGCAGGGAGGAATCTTTGTAAATTCCGGGGGAGACACTGGTCAAGGAATTGACGGTTTGCTTGTTGGCTACAGAAGAGATGGTCGTCTCAGGTGAGGCCTGAGATTTTGGCTCATGATATGTCAGCTGGTCAATGGTGACTATCTTTCCATTATGGGGGAAAAACATATTGCGGAAAACCGCGGATGGGACAGCAGACATAGCATAGGTGTAGCTTCGCCCCAATAGAATGTTGTAATCTAGCGAGGCGTCGATGACTTCAACGTCAATGCAAACAGTCTTACCGGCGAGGGTGATAGGACAATTACGAAACAGGCCAATGGGCTGGGAGGCATGGCCGTCCCATGCTCGAAGGGTGATCGTGGAAGGGGCTAGCTCAGGATATCCGATTTTCTTCCAAACCGAAGTGGACATCACACAGGTGGATTCCCCCTCATCAATTATACACCAGGAAACGTGGGCGTTCCAGATTTTGACTGGGATTTGGAAGGCAACGGAAGCAGGAAGAGGAGGATGGTCCGATTGAGAGGTGTCGAAAACAATCATTTGGTCATCAGCAGAATCTACAGTGCCCACGGCAGATAGTAGAGCCTTCTTTTGGGAAGCGCACGACTGGAGGAGTTCCAGTGTGGAAATGGCGGTAGGAGATTGCGCCAAATCATCTACTATGCTATACGAGTGAGCAGCTCGACCGGGAGCAGTGTTGCGACGTAATGGTCCCTTAGGCATCTTGGTATGAACCTCAACTTTCGGTTGAGGGATATGTAAGGGGCCACTGGGTGTTGAAAGAGGCTCTGTAGAACCTGAAGAAGGAGGCTCAGGGGCAGACTGAGCAGGAGGCTTGGGGTACTGGTGAGACCGAGTTTGAAGGTGAAGGTCAACAGTTGGGGAAGGATCGGAGTGCATCATAAGGATCTGGTAGTCGGAGGAACCAGAAAGGGAAGGGGGAGTGGCGACCTGGCTGTCACGCGATTGGGTAGCCACGAATCCTTACTGATGGAAAGGATCAGTAAACACAGCTGGTTGGGTAGTGGCCACATTAGGAGGAGCATGAGGGGAGGCGTGTTGTTCGCGCAATGTGGCTTGAGACTCCCACATCTGCCGCATCTGGGGTAAGAGGGGACAATCATGGGTGTAATGACCATAAACACCGCAACATGAACAAGGCTTATTTGTGCGAAGCAGCTTGTCCGGCTTGGGTTGAGTGCCCTGTTGCTGGTTGGCAGTGTTAGGGTCCACACCAGGATTAGGTCCACGGGTACTAGGGGTAGATTTATTTTGATTGCCTCTTTGCCTTCTTTGAGAAGAAGGGGGATTAGTCGCACCCTGCTGTGCAAATACTTGCCCTGGAGGGGGCTGTAAGTGTTGTTGCAGGTTTTGAGGAGGCAAGGGAGATGGAAGCGCGTATGCTGGAGGAGCTGGCGCACCAGGCTGCGGATAAGGGTAATGGTGGGGTTGGGCAACATTGAGGTAAGCAGGAGGTTGGGCAAAAGGAGGAGGCATGTCGTATCCTGGATACATGCTACCGGGAGGGGGAAGAGTGCTAGAGGTGCTGGCCCCTCCCTGAGGGAGACCATAGCCCATAGAAGGTTGAGCGTACGGATGGGAAAGGGCTCCAATGATACCATCGGTGGAATGAGATGCCCTCGGGGCGTTAGCGCTGCTGGGCCTGGGGAGGTCAGGAAGAATGGTATAAACATAACCAGATTGAGTGTAGATCAGGTCATATTTCAAGGCTATTTGGAGGGCGGCTTCTTCAGTTTGAGGAAAGTGAGAGCCGACATCTTTGCCGATAGGAGCTAAGAGGGTGCGAAGGAACCAGTCCATGTAAACCCGATCTTCGAAGGGGGGGGCTCGACATATGCTTCATCTTCGTCGCCATTCCTGAACTTGGGCGGAAAGGCGGGTCGAAGAGGTTTGCTTGAATGAATTCAAGAGCTTCGTGCCAGTATCGTATCGGAGAGGGAGCTGGAAATAAGATAAAAAGGCTTGGGCAAGGGTCGCAAAGGTGGTATGGGAAGAGGTGGCTTTTTCAACATACCATTTAGAAGCTTCGCCGGTAAGCGTGCATTGGAACAAATGAAGACAGATGGAGTCATCGGTAATGGAATTGGAGGAACACCACATGTGGAAAGATCGGACATGATTGGTTGGATCTTCTCCAGCAAGGCCTTCGAACTTAGGGATGTCGGAGGGGAGCTTGGTTGGCATAGCAGGCCAACCAACATCATGGCGGATAGGGTCGTTGATCAACTGATTGAAATCGGGGAGGCTGAGGCCTGCAATGTACGACAGCAAGGGTGTAGCCGAGGTAGTTCCTGTGGTGGTTCCGCTAGTGGCAGGTCCGGCATTAGGGCCTAGAGCACCACCAGCGTTAGGCCCTGGACCAGACATGGTGAAGGTGACAGGGGGAGAACCAGGAGGAGAAAGGGAACCCAATGAATCAGGAGAGGAGTCGGAGTGCGGACTCGGAGGAGGACTGGCTCGACGACGGCGGGTCGGAGCAGGTCAATCGACCGGAAACTGAGGGTGAAGGCCAAGAAGCCTCCGGGAAAGGCGCCTTGGGGGCGCAATGATGACAGGAAGAAGGAAACCGGAAAGGGCAGAAAGGGACAGAATCAAGTGAGGTCAAGGGCAGAAAAGGTGTAGTGACAATTGATTTTAGAGTCTTTTCCAGGCAGTGTTAACCAGGTGCTTCTTCACTTAGGGTCAGTGTGTGGCGTGCATTAATTTTAATTTTTAAAACCCTTTCCGTTTTGAGAGCAAGAAAAAAGTGTGCTGCGTAACTGAAAATAAACCTATAGAGAACAGTATATAATGCTGAAATAACATAAAATTAACAGTTACTTTTGCATCTATCTAACCCAAGAAGGTGGGTCTCTCAAAACTCAGCTAAAAAAGGGAAAAAATATAGGCAAAACACACGGACAAGAGGCCAATAGATCTAAGGTCAAAAAGGGACAGGGATCTAGAGGATAAGGCTGCTGAAAAGAGGTGCAGATCACAGCCAAGAGACAAAGGCAAGGTGGCTGGAAAAAGGGAGGAAATCAGCAAAAAATGGAAAGGACAGGGAGGAGATCCTAAAGAGAGGTCCAAACAAAACAATAAGAGGTGATTTGAAAGGAAGAGAGGCTGATTTAAAGGGATCTGAAAAGGAGGTAACAGATCTGGACAAGGGGGAGTTGAAACTCAGAAAAACAGAGGCTGAAACAACTAAAAAAAACTCTTCCACAAAAAACAGCTAAAAAATCTTCCACAAAAAGTGGAGGGTATTAAAGCCCTAGGCTGGTTCCCATGATGAACTAAACTCTAGTTCTGAGTCAACGGTTGGCAGAGGACAGAAATACAAAACCAAAGCTACAATGAAGACCAGAAAAAGTTAGAAAAATCATGAAAAAATGGCGAATTATGGGATTCCAGCCTGTTTCATCTTTGTTGAAAAAAGGAAGCAGAAAAATCTAATTTTTTGGAGGCTAATACAGGTGCCCTGGGCCAAAATGACCCGACCGGTTGTCTCGTGTTAGATTTTTCGAAAGAGTTGTCGTCTCGATTTATAGATGCATTGTCGCTTACTGTAATGGACTAGAAACACACGGAAGTTAGAAGTGAATTTTTAGGTTTCATAAACATATATCTGGAAAAATATGCATGCAGCCTAAGTTAATGCTGAATCTCTAAGAGAATGAAAAAACATGGCGATGTATTCAGCCAGTGACTCCCATTATTATAGATCCTTTGTCGAAGTGTACGAAAAAGACCACTTTAGCTACGCATAAATAATAGCCCTAACATCAAAAGTGGCTGCCAATATCTTCAGATCTGCAGTTAGTTGATCAAGACAAGAGCTGCAAAAAACCAGATCTATGTATGCATGGAAAGACATTAAGCAGAAAAAACAAGGGTTTGCTCCATATACCAATATACAAGACAAGAACAATTTTTGAAAGAATTTTTATATTAATTGGGCACCTGGGAGGAAAACAAGAAGGCGTATCCAATTCTCCTCAGTGGGATGGGTTCTTGGAAGTCCTCAGCACTTCAGATCTAAGATTTATCTCTCTTGTTGGTGTAGAAAACCCACACAAATAATGGAACTCAAAGGGATCTCACACAGCAAATGGTAGAAAAGAGTGACCAAGTGTATAGATCCAGAGTGATCTAATAGGCAACAAAAGGTGAAGAATGGTAGGAAAACCCTCCTATTTATAACAAAATATTGGGTCATTCTAGATCTTGGTGCATGGGTTAACCAGATCTAGATCCACTTTTTATGGAATATTTTATTATATTTGTTGGAGGGGAAAGGTATTTGACTTGGGTCAAATCCCTTGATTTGTCAAAAATAAATAAATAAATGATTTATTTATCTTTTTAAGGAAGCGGTTAGAAGATAATTAAATAAATAATGATTTATTTAATTATTTAAGGAAGTGGTTGAAAGATAATTAAATAAATAATGATTTATTTAATTATTTGTGGGTGATTTTGTCATATTTAACAAGGAATATTATCTAAATAAGGTTTAAATAATTATTCCTAGAAAATAATAAGATAAATAAAGGTTTATCTAATTAATTTCTTTGATTTTTGGTTAAACATGACTGGGAATAATAATTAAATTATGGTTTAATTAATTATTCCATGAGAAAAATCAAACAAATATAGGTTTGTTTAATATTTCCTTTTGGGGTTTCCTGTTTTAACATAGTGAAGGCAATTTTACTTAGGGTAAAATTGGTCTTACATGGTGTACTTGGGTCCATCTAATGATAATAGGTTAGATGACCAAAAAATGGTGTAACACTAACCTTGACCAAACCCTTAACATTAACCTTAACCTTAACCTTAACCTTTACCTAACGTTATCCTTAACCTTAACCATAACCTCAACATCAACCTAACCTTAACCTTATCCTTATTGTTAACACTGTAAAATCGTACAGCAGAAAACGACATAAAATAATGTCAAGCCCAAGGATTTATAGGACAAGGATACATTATGGAATCAAAAATATTGAGAATATCTAAGGTTTTGAGCAATTCAAGATTGAACTAGTCATAATTACCCGAATGCGCGATTTTTCCTTCGAGAAGAGCACCTTTTGCGCGCACTGGAGCCCGATAAGCACACATTTCTGGAAATGGAAAAATTCCCTTTCTGGGACCATAAGCAAGCAAATGACAGTTTCTCCTTATGTGATAGCTGCCTAAGGACAACACTAGTGCCTCCTTAGGCCTTGTGTGAGCACACAAAATCATATTTCAGCCCACAATGGAATATTGCCCCTCCCTTGGGTCACTATCCACCATGTACCAAGGGAGGGAAGGAGGTTTGAATGCTCACCTATAAAAACCCTCAAAGAGATGAAAAATTTGTGAGCACAAGGTTATGCTGGCCAAAGTTGCCCAAGAAACACCAACTTTTTGTGTGAACCAAGGAGCAGGACCTGAAGAAGGGGACTCAATTGTTGACCACTCAACAATTCAGTCCATTGCAGCAAAGAGAGAGAATTGAACTGCATCGGAAGGAGAAACATCCTTGCGTCAGGTCCTATAGCCTCTGCCTAGGCCCTTCTCTAAGTGGGTAAGATTTTTATTCATTCCAAGACTTAAATAAGAAAAATGCCATCAAGCCATTGTTTACCTTGTTATTTTTTGGAACTCTCTATTTAGCTTCTTTTTATGTTTTTAGTTTTACTTTTTCAACAGAGCATACTTAAGTGTATTACTTCATTTTAAGTCTTATACTTCTGAGCTCCCCCCAGATACTACCTGTTACTTATGGTTTAGAGAAAAGACCACATTCTCTAAATTTGTGTGATTTTGTACACCCGAGTGTCAAATCCACCACAACAAGATTGGTGACGCCACTGACGTGTTTCAAGTTTATGTGGTTGTGCCATTATTTGGAGGAGACCCTTAGTCTATGTTGGAGTGGAGCTAACAGTCCTCTAACCCATCTTCCAGTCCCTAGACTCACTGAAGTGACAGACTGAAGAAGGCAGCTCCTATTTTTTTTTTTACTTGCAGGAATTTTGCGCGCTATTTTTACACATAGACGCGCAGTGCGCACGTTCAGGAGTGACCTGCGGGTAGGAAGGTAAAGGTTAAGGTAAGGTTAAGATTAGGTTAAGAGATGAAAAATTTGTGAGCACAAGGTTAAGGTTAAGGTTAGGTAAAGGTTAAGGTAAGGTTAAGATTAGGTTAAGGGTAAAGTCAAGGTTAAGGTTGGGTTAAGGGTAAAGTTAAGGTTATGGTTAGGGTAAATTTAAGGTTAGTTTATGGGTAAATTTAAGGTTAAGGTTATGGTTAAGGTTAGGGTAAGGTTAAGGTTAAGGTTCAGATTAGGGTTCAGGTTAGGGGAGGGTTAAGGTTAAATATAAGGTTAAGGTTAAGGTTTGACTTTACCCTTAACCTAATATTAAGCTTAAGCTTAACCTTAACCTTATATTACCCTTAACCTTAGCTTAACCTTAACCTTAACCTTGACCTAACCGTAACCTTCACCTTCACCTAACTATAGCCTTAACCTTAACCTTAACCTTACCCCCTTAACCTTAAACTTAACGTTATCTTACAATTAACCTTAACCATAACCTTAAACTTGACTTTACCCTTAACCTAACCTTAACCTGAACCTTAACCTAACCCTAACCTTGACCAAAACCTTAACCTTAACCTTAACTTGACTAAACTCATAACCTTAACCTTAACCTTACCCTTAACCTTCACCTTAACCTTGACTTTACCCTTAACCAAACCTTAACATAACCTTATCTATAACCTAACCCTAACCTTGACTAAACCCTTAACCTTAACCTTAACCTTAACCTAACCTAACCTAACCTTAACTTTACTCTTAACCTAACCTTAACCTTAACCTTAACCCGATCCTTAACCTTATTTTAACCTTAACCTAACCTTAACCTTAACTAAAACCTTCCCCTAACCTTAACCCTAACCTTAACCTTAACTTTACCCTTAACCTAATATTAACCTTAACTATAACCTAACTGTAACCTTAACCTTAACCATAACGTTATCTTTACCCTTAACCTTAACCTTAACTATAACCTAATCCTAACCTTGACCAAACCCTTAACCTTCAACTTAACCTGACCTTAACTATAACCTAACCTTAACCTTAACCTTAACCTTAACTAAAACATTCCCCTAACCTTCACCCTAACATTAACCTTAACTTTACCCTTAACCTAATCTTAACCTTAACTATAACCTAACCCTAACCTTAACATTAATCATAACATTATCTTTACCCTTTACCTTAACCTTAAACTTAACTATAACCTAATCCTAACCTTGACAAAACCCTTAACCTTAACCTTAACCTAACCTCAACTATAAGCTAACCTTAACCTTGACCAAGCCCTTACCCTTAACCTAACCTTAACCTTCACTTTACCCTTAACCTAACCTTAACCTGACCTTAACCTAACCTTAACCTTAACTTTACCCTTAAGCATATTTTAACCTTAACCTAACCTTAACCTTAACCTAACTGTAACATTAACCTTACCTTAACCTTGACCTTTACCTTAACCTTAACCTTACCCTATCTTACCCTTAACCTTCAGCTTAACCTTGACTTTAACCTTAACCTTCCCCTAACCTTCTGCTTAACTTTGAATTTAACCTTAACCTTAACCTTAACCTTACCCTTAACCTTCACCCTTAACCTTAACCTTAACCTTAACCTTAACCTTATCTTAACCTAATCTTAACCTTAACCTTAACCTTAACTTAATATTAACCTTAACCATAACATTAAACTTAAACTTAACCTTAACATGAATCTTAACCTTAACCTAACCTTAACCTCAACCTTAACCTAACTAAGCCCATAACCTTAACCTTAACCTTAACCTAACATTAACCTTAACTATAACCTAACCATAACCTTGACCAAACCCTTAACCTTAACCTTAACCTTAACCTTTCCCTACCCTTATCCTTAACCTTAACTATAACCTACCCTAAACTTGACCAAATCCTTAACCTTAACCTTAACCTGACCTTAACAATAACCAAACCCTAACCTTGACCAAACCCTTTCCCTTAACCTAAACTTAACCTTGACTTTACCCTTAACCTAACCTTAACCTTAACCTTCCCCTAACCTTAACCCTAACATTACCCTAGCCATAACCTTAATTTTACCCTTAACCTAACCTTAACCTTACCCTTAACCTTGACCTTAACCTTAACTTTAACTATAACCTAACCCTATTCTTGACCAAACCTTAACCTTAACCTTAACTTAACCTAACATTAACCTTAAACATAACCTTAACCTTAACCTTAACATTAACATTAACCTTATCTTAACCTTAACTATAAGCTAACCCTAACCTTGAACAAACCTTAACCTTAACCTTGAGTTTACCTTTAACCTAACCTTAACATTAACCTTGAATTTACCCTTAACCTTAACCTTAACCATAACCTTAACCTTAAACCTAACCTTAACCTGACTAAACCCGTAACTTGAACCTAGCTCTAACCTTGACCAAACCCTTAACCTTAACCTTAACCTGACTAAACCCTTGACTTTACCCTTAACCTTTAATTTATCCTTAACCTAACCTTACCTTAACTTTAACCTTATCCTTAACCTGAATAAACCCATAACGTTAACTATAACCAAACCCTAACTGTTAGTATGAATCCTTTGTCGAAGTGTATGGAAAAGGACCACTTTAGCTACGCATAAATAATAGCCCTAACAACAAAAGTGGCTGCCAATATCTTCAGATCTGCAGTTAGTTGAACATAAAAGAGCTGCAAAAACCAGATCTATGCATGGAAAGACATTAAGCAGAGAAAACAAGGGTTTGCTCCATATACCAATAGACAAGACAAGAACAATTTTTTAAAGAATTTTTATATTAATCGGGCACCTGGGAGGAAAACAAGAAGGCGTATCCAATTCTCCTCAGTGGGATGGGTTCTTGGAAGTCCTCAGCACTTCAGATCTAAGATTTCTCTCTCTTGTTAGTGTAGAAAACCCACACAAAGAATGGAACTCAAAGGGAGCTCACACAGCAAATGGTAGAAAAATGGGACCAAGTGTATAGATCCAGAGTGATCTAATAGGAAACAAAAGGTGAATGAATGGGGAAAACCCCCCTATTTATAACAAAATATTGGGGCAGTCTAGAACTCGGTGCATGAATAAAATATTATTAATCGAATTCTAGAAGCACCCTTTAGGAATATTTTATTATATTTGTTTGAGGGAAAAGGGTTCTTGACTTGGGTCAATTCCTTTATTTATAAATAATAAATAAATAAATGGTTTATTTATCATCTTAGGGAAGTGATGGGAATACAATTAAATAAATAATGGTTTATTTAATTATTTATGGAAGTGGTTGAAAGATAATTAAATAACAATGATTTATTTAATTATTTGTGGGTGATTTGGTCATATTTAACAAGGAATATTATTTAAATAAGGTTTAAATAATTATTCCTAGAAAATAATAAGATAAATAAAGGTTTATCGAATTAATTTCTATGATTTTGGGTTAAACATGACTCGAAATAATAATTAAATTATGGTTTAATTAATTATTCCATGAGGAAAATAAAAAAAATATAGGTTTGTTTAATATTTCCTTTTGGGGTTTCATGTTTTAACATAGTGAAGGCAATTTTACTTAGGGTAAAATTGGTCTTACATGGTGTACTTGGGTCCATATAATGATAATAGGTTAGATGACCAAAAAAATGGTGTAAATGTGATTGCCCTCAATTCTGTCAGTGTCGTGCGAAATCGTATGACCGAAGTACATTGTAAGAGCTCAATCACCAGACATCAAAAGGGAAGTCAGAGAGAGAAATGTAAGGTAGCCTAATGTGTTGGAGAACTAGACCCTAAGGAGATGAGACTTACAGGTGTAACAAGTCTCTTTTTATGAGAGGGTACCTGTGCTAGAGGCGGCGGGGGAGGCATACCTATACCCGCCTAGACAGAGTACAAAAGAATAGTGCATCCAATAAATAAGGGACTGAAATGTAAAGTACATGGTGGCATAACATGAGCCAGATAAAAGATATAATGAAGAATCCCACATACATGTTGTGCTTGGGATAATAGCTAGGACTTATACAATAATATCCGAGTACATGAGATACAAATACAACCCAAATGCCCCCGTAAATGGGGAAGGGCTTAAAAATATGACTCGATACATTTAAATCAAAGAGGCGCCTAAGTGGCTAAGGCCAACATCATCAAATATTTGGAGCCGCATCGAGGCCGCAAGGAAGAGGTCGTCCGGCATGTGGGGCTACCTGTGGCCACCCTCATGAGGGTTGACACATCTCACACACACCCAGAACTACCGCAGCCACGGCTGATCACCGGACCACTGCCACGATCTCGATCATGTTGAAAGGAGCTGGAGAAAAAATCAAGTCAAAAGGAAACGAGAGGTCCCTTTGCCTGATCCGAGGCACCAAACAAGAGTGGAAGCTGGAACCAAGGTACACCACCCTCTAGACCTGGCTTCTGGAAGGAATGAGATGATGTCGACAGAAGGAGGTCCACCATAGTTGAGGCAATGAGACATCCTCAACTAAGGCACGAGAGAAAATAGTGGAGCAACGGATAGACTGACACTGATGATGATAGTGAAATGGAAAGGATTGAGTGGCGAATGGACGACTTCCCTTGTTAGAGCATAAAGGGAATGAATGACATGGCAGTGACTGGCACAATATCATAAGGGATAGGGGACAGTGGGACTGAAGGTCATAATGTGCGACACAAGAGAGAGATCAAGCAATGAAGGATGGAGGGCTATATCGGGGTACAAAGGGACTCGGGATAGACTCCATGAATGCGATGATGACTCATCTTGGATGCTCTAAACAAGGGCAACTTAATGGTGCTGCCACATAGGAAAGGCCCAATGGGGGACCATGAAAACGTGAGTACAAGAAGGTAACTCATGACAAATATTGACACGAACAAAGACAAGTAAGGAGGCAAAATGGTGCCCCGAGTACAAGTGTCGTAAGTGAGGAAATTCGATTTTAAGGAGAGGTGAAGTGACCCTTCTTGGACAAAATGTGTCCTAGTGAAGTGTTAAACACAAAGCGAAAAAGATGCTGGCTATCTAAAAGAAAATAAAACATGCATTTCAGAGGGGAAATGCTAAGGGTAATATTTCTTAAGATAGAGTGCATTGCGAGGATTAGGAAGGGGGTTGCCTTCGAAATCCTCTAAGAGGTATGCCCCCTTACCGAGAGCCTTACTGATGATGTAAGGGCCTAGCCATAATGAGTCGAACTTCCCATGACCAAGGACATCATGGGCTTTGTCATAGACTAGAACAAGGTCGCCTTCATGAAAAGTGCGAGCCTGGACTTTTCGGTCATACTGGGCTTTGGTGCGTTTCTTGGTCGCTTCCATGGTTTGAAAGGCAACATGGCGGTCTTCGGAAGCGCGCTCGAGCATGATAAGTCGTTGTTATAGAGGTTGGGTGTCAGGGAGAAGTTCAACGGCCAGATGCAGGGAAGGGATTTCACACTCGATTGGTAAGACTGCCTCCTCTCCAAAAACAAGGTGGAAAGGAGTGAACCCGATGGCGGTTTTAACAGAAGTCCGATAGGCCCATAAAGCAGGGAAGAGCATGAGGTGCCAGTTGGTTTTGTGCTTATTCACCGTTCGTTGAAGCATAGTTTTGAGGACTTTTTTGACTGCTTCAACTTGGCCATTACCTTGGGGGTAATAGGAGGAGGAATACTGGTGCTCAAAACCTAATAGTGAGGATAGCTCACACCATATCTCATCTTCAAAATGTCTGCCATGGTCAGAGACCAGTTTTTTCGGAACTCTGAATCGAGCGATAATGTGGTTAAAGAAAAAGAGGGCTGCGGTAGCTGCGGTGTTGTTAAATGTAGGCATGGCCTCGGCCCATTTTGTGAAATAGTCGACCGCCGCAATGATATATTTGTTGTTACCAGCGGATGGCAGGCGACACTCCATAAAGTCAATGGACCATTTACAGAAGGGACCAGTGGAGATGACTGGATGGAGGGGAGCTGGGGGAGCTTGCGCCTTAGGGGCGAAATGTTGGCAATTGGGACAGTGTTTGATTGCCTCAATGCAATCACTGAAGAAGGAAGGCCAAAAATACCCAACGCGCATGACTTTTTGGGCTGTAGAAAGACCGGAGAGGTGGCAACCGCAAGTGCTGCTATGGCAGGCATTAAGGACCTGTTCAGCTTCAGCGTCTGTCAGACAACGACGAAGGACAGTATCAACCCCGTGACGATAAAGGTCATCGCCGATAAGGAGGTATCGGGTAGCTTGGTGTCGGATACGTCGGCGAGCCTCACGATCAAGGTGGAGGGCGAACTTTTGGGTTCGCAAGTAAGTAAGAATATCGCCATACCACAGGTCCTCGGAAGTAATGGCAAATAAGTGTTCATCAGGAAAGTCATCATTAACTAGAGGGTCGTGCGATCTGGTAGGTAATTCAGAAATGAGCTCAGCGAGGGATAAGCCTTTCTTACTCTTTGGCGTCACAAATTCAAGGTCGAATTCCTGAAGAATGAAGATGCAACGGGCGTACTTCCCAGTGAGGATACGACGACTCAATAGGAAAGCCAAAGGGTTATAATTAGTCACAACCTCGGTGGAGCGCATGAGGATATAATGACGAAGTTTTTGGACTGAGAACACTACAGCCAGCGCTAATTTTTCTTCAGATGAGTAGGAAACAGGGGGCCCTACAAGGTTCTTACTGACGTAGTAGATCACATGCTCGATACCATTTTCATCTTCCTGGATAAGGACTCTAGCGACCGAATAGGTGGAAGCGGAGATATACAGGATGAAGTCCCGATCAAAGTCGAGAGGGCAGATCAAGGGAGCGGATGTGAGAGCCTATTTGAGGGCATTGAAAGACTCATGAGAAAATGAATCCCAAACGAATGGGATAGTAGATCGGAGGATTCTAAGGAACCCATGTGCAGTGGTGGCATAGTCAGGGACGAACCGACGAAGAAAATTAGCTTTGCCTTCGAGACTTTGGAGCTGGCGAAGGGTACGCGGAATGGGAAGTTCAAGAATGGCTTGAACTTTCAAAGGGTCAAGAGTGATACCATCCTTAGACACGATGAAGCCTAAGAGACGGCCGACAGGAACGCAAAAGACGCATTTCAACGGGTTAAGGCGGATATTATACTTGCGACATCGGAGAAAAATGGTACGCAGATCGTGGAGGTGTTGCGCCCGATGCTTAGAACGTGCAGTGAGGTCATCTAAATAAGCAAGGATAATATGAGCTAAGTCATGGAAACAATAAGACATGGCCCGTTGAAAAGTGGCGCCGGAATTTTTGAGGCCGAAAGGCATGACCCGATAAGCAAAAGTTCCCCACGGACTAATGAATGCGGTTTTGAGTTGATCGGCAGGACGGATAGCAATTTGGTTGTATCCAGAGAAACCATCCATAAAGGATAGAACCTCATGCCCCGCACACTCGTCAATGATTTGGTCAATGAACGGTGTGGGGAAGTTGTCTTTGGGACAAGCTTGGTTCAAGTCGCGAAAGTCCGTGCAGACACGGATGGTGCCTTGTTTCTTGAGAATGGGAACTGGGTTGGATACCCAAGTGGTGTATTCAAATGGGGTAAATAAAATCAGCCTACTTGAGCTTATCGATTTCGGCTTTGATAGCGTCACGTCTGGAAATATGAATGGGTCTCAACTTTTGAAAAACTGGTTTGGCATCAGGCCATGTGTCGATATGGTGTTCGACAATGGCGGGATCGAGTCCGGGCATTTCAGAATAGGACCAGGCGAAAATATCACAGAATTCTTTGAAAAGCTTGGTGTAAGCTTCGATTTCTTCCGGGGTGCAGTGGGCGCCTAAGGTGATATATTCTTCGATACCTGGTGTGACTGAAATGTCAATTTTGATGGTAGGAGAGATATTGGCCATGTTTCCTTCTTCGAAAGCATCAGGGGAAGGGATGGGGTTTTTGAACCAATCGACTGCATTGGGGATGAAGTCTTTGGTTTCCACAACAAATTGGTCATGGGACTGCTATGGGAGGAAGTATGCGTGATGGTGCATATCATCCCATGGAAAGTCCGGGTTTGTCATGGCTTCCATAATGTCTTCATCGGACTGGAAGATGGGAAGACTGGAGGAAGAAAGGTTACCCGAGGAAGTAGTGATGTGTGACGGGTCATCAGAAGAAGGGCTCAGATGTGCGATATCAACAGATCCAGCTGGCTTCGGAGGATTTAGAGTATCTGCAAAGCATGCGGTGAACCGCTCACATTACTGCACAAAATGGTGGTTGACAAATGCTATTCGATAGCAGGAGGAGGAATGTGAATGGAGAGAAGATCCTCTGTCTGATTGGTGGTCATATATGAATTCTTCGTCGAAGCGTACGAAAAAGAACCACTTTAGCTACGCATAACCAATAGCCCTAACAACAATATAGGCTGCAAAACATCTTCAGATCTGCAATTAGTAGTTAAAGTGCTGCAACAACAGATCTATAAATGGAAAGACATTAAGCAGAAAAGTAAAGAGTTTGCTCCATGCATCCAACAGACAAGACAAGAACACGATTTTTGAATGAATTTTTATATTACAGGGCACCCGGGAGGAAACAAGAAGGTGTATCCAGATCTCCTCAATGGGATGGGTTCTTTGTAGTCCTCAGCACTTCAGATCTAAGCTTTCTCTCTCTTGTAGATGTAGAAAACCCAATGTAGAAGGTAGAGCTCAATGGGAGCAAAATGGCAGTAATGAGACCAAGTGTATAGATCCAGAGTGATCTAATATGCAACAAAAGGTGAAGAATGAAGGGGAAAACCCTCCTATTTATAACAAAATATTGGGTCATTCTAGATCTTGGTGCATGATTAAAATAATGTTAACCAAATCTAGATCCATCTCTATGGAATATTTTATTATTATTTGTTGGAGGGAAAGGGACTTTGACTTGGGTCAAAATCCCTTGATTAGTGAAGAATAAATAAATAAATGATTTATTTATCCTTTTAAGGAAGTGGTTGAGATATAATCAAATAAATAATGATTAATTTAATTAATAGTGGTTGATTTGGTCATATTTAACAAGGAATATTATTTAAATAATTATTCCTAGAAAATAATAAGATAACTATGGGTGTATCTCATTAATTTATTTGTTTTTGGGTTAAACATGACTGGGAATAATAATTAAATTGTGGTTTAATTAATTATTCCTTTTGGGGTTTCCTTAATTAACATAGTGAAAGCAGTTTTACTTGGGGTAAAACTGGTCTTACATGGTGTACTTGGGTCCATCTAATAATAAAAGGTGAGATGACCAAAAAATGGTGTAACACCTTCAATCGGCGGTACATGTCCAAGGAGGAACGATACTCATCAAGGTGGGGACAGAGGTGGGTGTAATGGCCGTGGAAATCGCACAAAGCACAAGGGTGGTTTGTGCGCAAAGGTTTTGAGTTTCGAGATAGAGTCTGGGATAGTGACGTAGAGTGGGGTGCGGAGGGCAACGGGGAGGTTGCTGACTAGCCGAGGCAGGCTGCTTAAGGGAAGCCTGAGACAATTGCATCATGCAAACATTCGATAAGATGGGATCGGTGATAGGAGAAGGGGGAAGATTAGGAAAGGTTCCAAGCAAGGAGGAATCTTTGTAAACGCTAGGGGAGACACTGGTCAAGGAATCGACGGTTTTATTGTTGGCTACGGAAGAGATGGTCGTCTCAGGTGAGGTCTGAGATTTTGGCTCATGATATGTCAGCTGGTCAATGGTGACTATCTTTCCATTATGGGGGAAAGACATCTTGCGGAAAACCGCGGATGGGACAGCATACATAGCATAGGTGTAGCTTCGCCCCAATAGAATGTTATAATCTAGTGGGGCGTCGATGACTTCAACGTCAACACAAACAGTCTTACCGACGAGGGTGATAGGATAATTACGAAACAGGCCAATGGGCTGGGAGGCATGGCCGTCCCACGCTCGAAGGGTGATCGTGGAAGGGGCCAGCTCAGGAGATCCGAGTTTCTTCCAAACCGAAGCAGACATCACACAGGTTGATGCCCCCTCATCAATTATACACCGGGAAACGTTGGCGTTTCGGATTTTGACTGGGATTTGGAAGGTGACGAAAGCAGGAAGAGGAGGATGGTCCGATTGAGAGGCGTCGAAAAAAATCATTTGGTCATCAGCAGGATCTACAGCGCCCACAACAGATAGTAGAGCCTTCTTTTGGGAAGGGCATGACTGGAGGAGTTCCATTATGGAAATGGCAGCAGGAGATTGCACCAAATCATCTACTATGCTATACGAGTGAGCAGCTCATCCGGGAGCAGTGTTTAGACGTAATGGTCCCTTAGGAATCTTGGTATGAACCTCAACTTTCGGTTGAGGGATATGTAAGGGGCCGCTGGGTGTCGAAAGAGGCTCTGTAGAACCTGAAGAAGGAGGCTGGGGGACAGACTGAGCAGGAGGCTTGGGGTATTGGCGAGACCGAGTTTGAAGGTGAAGGTCGATAGTTGGGGAAGGATCAGAGTGCATCATAAGGATCTGGTAATCGGAGGAGCCAGAAAGGGAAGGGGGATTGGCGACCTGGCTGTCAGGTGGTTGGGTAGCCACGAATCCTTGTTGAAGGAAAGAATTAGTAAACACAGCCGGTTGGGTAGTGGCCACATTAGGAGGAGCATGAGGGGAGGCGTGTTGTCCACGTAATGTGGCTTGAGACTCCCACATCTGCCGCATCTGGGATAAGAGGGGATAATCGTGGGTGTAATGACCATAAACACCGCAACATGAACAAGGCTTATTTTTGTGAAGCGACCTGTCTGGCTTGGGATGAGTGCCCTGTTGCTGGTTGGCAGTGTTAGGGTCCACACCAGGATTGGGTCCACGGGTACCAAGGGCAGATTGGTTTTGATTGCCTCTCCTCCTTCTTTGAGAAGAAGGGGGATTAGTCGCGCCCTGCTGTGCAAATACTTGCCCTGGAGGGGGCTGTAAGTGTTGTTGCGGGTTTGGAGGAGGCAAGGGAGATGGAAACGCATATGCTGGAGGAGCTGGCGCACCAGGCTGCGGATAAAGGTAATGGTTAGGTTGGGCAACATTGAGGTAAGCAGGAGGTTGGGCAAAAGGAGGAGGCATGCCGTATCCTGGATACATGCTACCGGGAGGGGGAAGAGTGCTAGGGGTGCTGGCCCCTCCCTGAGGGAGACCATAGCCCATAGGAGGTTGAGCGTACGGATGGAAAAGGGCTCCAACGATACCAGCAGCAGAATGAGATTCCCCTGGGGCATTAGCGCCGCCGGGCCTGGGGAGGTCAGGGAGAACGGTATAAACAAAACCAGATTGAGCGTAGATCAGGTCATATTTCAAGGCTATTTGGAGGGCGACTTCTTCGGTTTGAGGAAAGTGAGAGGCGACATCTTTGCCGATAGGAGCTAAGAGGGTGCGAAGGAACCAGTCCATGTAAACCCGATCTTCGAAGGGGGGGGCTCGACATAAGCTCCGTCTTCTTCGCCATTCCTGAACATGGGCGGAAAGGTGGGTCAAAGAGGTTTGCTTGAATGAAGTCAAGAGCTCTGTGCCAGTATCGTATCGGAGAGGGAGCTGGAAATAAGACAAAAAGGCTTGGGCAAGTGTCGCAAAGGTGGTATGGGAAGAGGTGGCTTGGTCAACATACCATTTAGAAGCTTCGCCGGTAAGCGTGCGTTGGAACAAACGAAGACGAATGGAGTCATCGGTAATGGAATTAGAGGAACACCACATGTGGAAAGATCGGACATGATTGGTTGGATCTTCTCCAGCAAGGCCTTCGAACTTAGGGATGTCGGAGGGGAGCTTGGTTGGCATAGCGGGCCAACCAACATCGTGGCGGATAGGGTCATTGATCAACTGATTGAAATCGGGGAGGCTGAGGCCTGCAATGTACGGCAGCAAGGGTATGGCCGAGGTAGTTCCTGTGGCGGTTCCGCTAGTAGTGGTTCCGGCATTAGGGCCTGGAGCACCGCTAACGTTAGGCCCTGGACCAAACATAGTGAAGGTGACAGGGGGAGAACCAGAAGGAGAAGGAGGACCCGATGAATCAGGAGAGGAGTCGGAGTGCGGACTCGAAGGTGGACTGGCTCGACGACGGCGGTGCGGAGCAGGTCGATCAACCGGAAACCGAGGGTGAAGGCCAAGAAGTCTCGAAATGTGCCTTGGGGAACTGATGATGACGGAAGAGGAAGCCGACGAGGGCGAAAGGGACGAGTCGAAGTGAGGTCAAGGCGAGAGAAAAGGTCTGATGACAATTGATTTTAAAGTCTTTTCAGGCGGTGTTAACAGAGCGCTCACTTAGGGTCAGTGTGTGGCGTGCGTTAATTTTAATTTTTAAACCCTTTCCGTTTTGAGAGCAAGAAAAAAGTGTGCTGCGTAACTGAAAATAAACCTACAGAGAACAGTATATAATGCTGAAATAACAGAAAAATAACAACTACTTATGCATCTATCTAACCCAAGAAGGCGGGTCTCTCAAAACTAATCTGAAAAGAAAGGGAAAAATCTAGGCAAAACACGCGGAAAAGAGGCCAATAGATCTAAGGTCAAAAAGGGACAGGGATCTAGAGGATAAGGCTGCTGAAAAGAGGTGCAGATCACAACCAAGAGACAGAGGCAAGGTGGCTGGAAAAAGGGAGGAAAACAGCAAAAAGCGGAAAGGACAGCGAGGAGGTCCTAAAGAGGGATCCAAACAAAACAACAAGAGGTGATTTGAAAGGAAGAGAGGCTGATTTAAAGGGATCTGAAAAGGAGGTAATAGATCTGGACAAGGGGGAGCTGAAACTCAGAAAAACAGAGGCTGAAACAGCTAAAAACTCTTCCACAAAAAGTGGAGGGGACTGAAGCCCTAGGGGGCTAGGTTCCCACTTAGATGAGCTAAAAAAGATCAAAACCAGGTCAAAGCGGTACAACAGTGGAAGACACGACGAAGCTTCGACGAACCCGAGAAAAAATTCCGAAAAATCGAAAAATGGCAAGTCGCGGGTTTTTGTGACTTTTTTTACTGATCTGTGATGTGAAAAGGGGTAGAAAAGTGTGACCTGGAGGTCTAGGTCACAGGTTATGGGCCAAAAAGTGCGACCCCCCGTTCCGGTTGTCTTGGCGGCAGATTTTCAAAAAACTTGCCGTCTCAGTTGCGGCTGGTGTCGCTTACTTGCGCAATAGGGCCAGAAACACATGGAAGTTAGAAATTTTAATGTTTTAGTGTTTTATGTGAGAAAAACAACATAAAAATAGGAAAAATAAATAGCTGAAAAGAAACCCTAGGGTCTGAAGTAGCTGGATATGCAGGAATATGAAAAATGACAGCGGTCGTAAATTAAAACCCATGTGGAGTCGCCATTTGTTAGTATGAATCCTTTGTCGAAGTGTACGAAAAATGACCACTTTAGCTACGCATAACTAATAGCCCTAACAACAAAAGTGGCTGCCAATATCTTCAGATCTGCGGTTAGTTGAACATAAAAGAGCTGCAAAAACCAGATTTATGCATGGAAAGACATTAAGCAGAAAAAACAAGGGTTTGCTCCATATACCAATAGACAAGACAAGAACAATTTTTGAAAGAATTTTTATATTAATCGGGCACCTTGGAGGAAAACAAGAAGGCGTATCCAATTCTCCTCAGTGGGATGGGTTCTTGGAAGTCCTCAGCACTTCAGATCTAAGATTTCTCTCTCTTGTTGGTGTAGAAAACCCACACAAAGAATAGAACTCAAAGGGAGCTCACACAACAAATGGTAGAAAAGAGTGACTAAGTGTATAGATCCAGAGTGATCTAATAGGCAACAAAAGGTGAAGAATGGTAGGAAAAACCCTCCTATTTATAACAAAATATTGGGTCATTCTAGATCTGGGTGCATGGGTTAACCAGATCTAGATCCACTTTTTATGGAATATTTTATTATATTTGTTGGAGGGAAAAGGTATTTGACTTGGGTCAAATCCCTTAATTTGTCAAAAATAAATAAATAAATGATTTATTTACCTTTTTAAGGAAGCGGTTAGAAGATAATCAAATAAATAGTGATTTATTTAATTATTTAAGGAAGTGGTTGAAAGATAATTAAATAAATAATGATTTATTTAATTATTTGTGGGTGATTTGGTCATATTTAACAAGGAATATTATCTAAATAAGGTTTAAATAATTATTCCTAGAAAATAATAAGATAAATAAAGGTTTATCAAATTAATTTCTCTGATTTTGGGTTAAACATGACTGGGAATAATGATTAAATTATGGTTTAATTAATTATTCCATGAGGAAAATCAAACAAATATAGGTTTTTTTAATATTTCCTTTTGGGGTTTCCTGTTTTAACATAGTGAAGGCAATTTTACTTAGGGTAAAATTGGTCTTACAGGGTGTACTTGGGTCCATCTAATGATAATAGGTTAGATGACCAAAAAATGGTGTAACACTAACTCGACCAAACCCTTAACATTAACCTTAACCTTAACCTTAACCTTTACCTAACTTTATCCTAACCTTAACCATAACCTCACGATAACCTTAACCTTAACCTTATCCTTATTGTTAACACCTATAAAATCGACAACAGAAAAACAAACGACATAAAGAATAACTAAGGATTTGGTGACGTTTAGATACATTATGGAATCAAAAATATTGAGAATATCTAAGGTTTTGAGCAATTCAAGATTGAACTAGTCATAATTACCCGAATGCGCGATTTTTCCTTCGAGAAGAGCACCTTCTGCGCGCACTGGAGCCCGATAAGCACACATTTCTGGAAATGGAAAAATTCCCTTTCTGGGACCATAAGCAAGCAAATGACAGTTTCTCCTTATGTGATAGCTGCCTAAGGACAACACTAGTGTCTCCTTAGGCCTTGTGTGAGCACACAAAATCATATTTCAGCCCACAATGGAATATTGCCCCTCCCTTGGGTCACTATCCACAATGTACCAAGGGAGGGAAGGAGGTTTGAATGCTCACCTATAAAAACCCTCAAAGAGATGAAAAATTTGTGAGCACAAGGTTATGCTGGCCAAAGTTGCCCAAGAAACACCAACTTTTTGTGTGAACCAAGGAGCAGGAGCTGAAGAAGGGGACTCAATTGTTGACCACTCAACAATTTCAGTCCATTGCAGCAAAGAGAGAGAATTGAACTGCATCGGAAGGAAAAACATCCTTGTGTCGGGTCCTATAGCCTCTGCCTAGGTCCTTCTGTAAGTGGGTAAGATTTTTATTCATTCCAAGACTTAAATAAGAAAAATGCCATCAAGCCATTGTTTACCTTGTTATTTTTTGGAACTCTCTATTTAGCTTCTTTTTATGTTTTTAGTTTTAATTTTTCAACAGAGCATACTTAAGTGTATTACTTCATTTTAAGTCTTATACTTCTGAGCTCCCCCCAGATACTACCTGTTACTTATGGTTTAGAGAAAAGACCACATTCTCTAAATTCGTGTGATTTTGTACACCCGAGTGTCAAATCCACCACAACAAGATTGGTGACGCCACTGACGTGTTTCAAGTTTATGTGGTTGTGCCATTATTTGCAGGAGACCCTTAGTCTATGTTGGAGTGGAGCTAACAATCCTCTGACCCATCTTCCAGTCCCTAGACTCACTGAAGTGATAGACTGAAGAAGGCAGCTCCTATTTTTTTTTTTACTTGCAGGAATTTTGCGCGCTATTTTTACACATAGATGCGCAGTGCACACGTTCAGAGTGACCTGTGGGCAGGAAGGCGCACCTGTCATAAGGTTTTGCTCACAATTTGCAGAGAGATTTTTTTCTCCATATTTGCTACATTTTTCTGCTTGTAAGTGTGTTGGGCAGCCCCTAATGTATCTTCCAACACCTGTGTTGATACCCCACAGCTTATGAAGACTGATTTTTGCTGCTTTTTGTAGAAATTTAGTTAGTTTTCATTTAAGTTGGTTTTTTGCAAAAATTACTCACATAGTTTAAGTAGGGGGTGAATTAACCATTGCTTTCTGAACAATTTATGGTTTTTCAAATTCTGGTATGCACGCTTAGTTTAACTAGTCCAAGTAAGTGGCTTGGGACCACACATGCATAAGCTAGTGTAGAAAATGTTTAGTTTAAATTTCAATTTTTGCATTTAGGAAATTGCGGGACTAGGATTGAGTCACAAGTTAGAGTAAGTAATCTCTGCTATCTTTGTGCCATTGGGTGACCCTAGACAAGCATATGAACATTCTATATTTGTGATTCTCCATATCCCTTTAGTCACTCACATAGACTTATTAGGAGGTCTTGGAAGTGGCCCATTATTCACAAATGATTTTTATTTGAGCAAGGAACAACGTCACATAGTTTAATTAGGGGGACATTTGTAACGGATCACCGATATCCATATGTTCAAATTATGAGATTGTTCACCATATGATCACACACATTCACCCACTATGAAAATAAAGCCACCTAAAAATAACTTAAACCAACTCACTAAACTCTCCCCACAGGGGCCACAAGAGAAATTATAGCTTAAGTTAGGATCAAGGGGGCAGGCATCCAATAAGCCACCTTGATCATGCTTCACATTTGAAACATTGAAGTTGCGTTTTTAGGGATCTTAAAATCCACCTATCAGCCCACGAAAAATAAAACCTGAGCACGATAGAGACCCGATTCAGAGGGTGTTAGGCTTAGGTGTAGTGCGTGCCATATCAGTTGGGGCTACCTGAACCGTCTGATACTCGATACTGTTAGTTGAATACCATGAAACCCAAGACTCGAATGCTCACATGGGACGGTGGTTCTACACCAATTTGGGCTCACAAAGCTCAAAGCTTAAAGAGATCATTCAGGAGCAGCAAGAGGACATCCATGGTTTTTCTCTCAACCTAGAAAGATCCAAATGGATAATTAGCTATCTGGAGAAAATAAACAAGTAGCTATAGGATCATTAAACCATTATGGAGCTGCAAAACACATGAGAAAACTGCCAAGCTGCCAAGAGGAGGAAAACCAAGTTGACACCAATTGAACAAGAAATTGAAGCTGATCGTGAATCTTTGCTCAATAGGATAAACATACATTTGAAAAATATGCTAGAGAAGGCCAACAAAGAGAAAAACATGCTGAGGCACATGGCCTACCACTACTTGGCAAGAAACAAGGTGTGCAAAGTAAGAATCAAGAACTTGAAGGCCAAGTTGAAGAAGGCATCAAAGAGGCGAAAAGAGTATGATAGAATTCAGATCTTGGCTGAGGCTTCCTTGGCCCAACACAAATCTTAAGGGAGGACAGTCAGCCCAAATTTCAAAAAATTTAGGACACTTTTTGTAATTTTTGAATTTTTGGCTTAAAAAAAAGACTTTTCTGCGCAATGTGTCGCGCCACCTAGCGCTCGCTTTTTATGGAGGCATCCTTTTGAGGAAAACTCAACATATTTGGATTTTTCATGAAAAAATATGCATGCTCACAAATGGCCAAGAAATTTTGATAGATTTTGGGCTTCCAAAAAGGTCAAAAACAACCCAAAATGACCTTTCTGCCCCTTTTTTGACACACAGGAAGCAGTCTTGGGAAAACTCAATTTTGGAGGGGCAAATGGAGGGTAAATAAAAAATTCCACTTGTGCTGGAAAGTAGACATGTAGCCTTTCCAACAAGCCCACTTGGATAAAATTTGGATGCCGAGATGGCCTCCAAAAGTAGCTGAAAAAAGGCGCTACGCATAGGGAAATCCGCACGGCGCATTGCAGGAAATTTGCTCAGTTTGACCAAAAATACTCTGTTTTTCACCTAGTTTCTTGACAGTTTGAATTTTCTCCTTCTAATTGTCAAAATTAGGATGTAATTTATTGTGAACTAATGGATTTTGATCTAATTATGCTGAATTTTCACTCATGGAGGTAGATTCATCCATGAAAAGGTAGTTTACAATTGAATGAATCAGTTCCCTAGTTTTTAGAGGCAAGTTGTTCCACTACCTACTTTTTAGTTCTCAGTTTAGAATTTGTTGGAATAGCTCCTAAACTCATGAGCTCGACCCCTAGAGGCTAGGATGAGTTTTTTTTTCCTATATCTTATGTTTTTTCAGTCATTAGGATGGTTGGATTTTTGGGAAAGCTTGGAACTTATTGTATAGTCATTTCAGCAGTTTAGCTAAGGAATGGACCAGTGGTTTGCAACACTTTATGGGATTCATGTGGCATATTGCTTTGGTATTGTGTTTTCTTCTATAATTGTAAGTCTACATGTGTTTTATGTATGCCATATCTCTCTTTATTTTATCTTAACTAAATCAAACAAAGATAAAGGTAGAATACATTGAAAGTGCAGTGCTCTACCTAGGGTTTGATTAGTTATCTATGTTTTCAGCTGATTGAAAAGGATCCTTGAGTTCTTCATGCCCTTTTCAACTCCTAATATGTCTAAAACCTCTCCATATCACTCAATTTTAAGTACCAAATCACTTGCCTACCTTGCCCCATAGAGATCTCTGCAAAACTGAGCCTCATTCCCCAGGCCCAAATCTGCCTTTCACATTTGAGCCAACAAAACATCATCAAATTCAATAAAACACCTTTGTACACATACCTATCCTAAAATTAGTCATCACATAAGTCATCTCAAGATTTAATTGGCCATATTTTCTGAGATTTACAAGGAGAGATCCCTCTCCCGACCTGGTAGGGCTAGCTACCAGGTTAAGAGTGGTATGATGTTATCCTAGATCCTACCTTTCTCAGCCTGAGGTAGATTTAGTCCCTAAAAAAGGGTAATTTTATTGTTAAGGGTAAATTTTAAGTTTAAGGTTACCGGTTTAGTAAGGTTAAGGTTAAGGTTAAGGGTTTGGTCAAGGTTAGGGTTAGGTTATAGTTAAATTCAAGGTTAAGGTTAGGTTAAGGTTAAGGCTAAGGTTGAGGTTAACGTTATGGTTATGGTTAAGGTTAGCTTAAGGTTAAGGTCAAGGTTAAGGTTAAGGTTAGGTTAAGGTTAAGGATGAAGTTTAAGGTTCAGGTTAAAGTTAAGGTTAAGGTTAGGTTATAATCAAGGTTAAGGTTAAGACACATAACCTTATCCTTGACCTTACCCTTAATCTTAACCTTAACATTAAACTTAACCTTAACCTTACTAACCCCATAACCTTAACATTAACCTCAACCTTAACCTTAACCTTAACTATAACCTAACCCTAACCTTGACAAAACCCTAACCTTAAACCTAACCCTAACCCTAACCTTAATCTTAACTTTACCCTTAACCTAACCTTAACCTTAAATATACCCTTAACCTAATCTTAACCTTAACCTAAGCTTAATATTACCCTTAACCTTGACTTTAACCTTATCTTAACCTAACCTTAACCTTAACCTTAACTATAACCTAACATTAACCTTGACAAAACCCTTATCCTTAACATTGACCTTAACTCTAACCTAACCCTTAACCTTAACGTTGACCTTAACTATAACCTAACTATAACCTTACCCTTAACCTTAACCTTGACCTTAACTTAACCTTGACCTTAAATAAAACCTAACTATAACCTTACCCTTAACCTTGACCTAACCTTAACCTTAACCTAAGCTTAATCTTACCCTTAACCTTGACCTTAACTATAACCTAACTATAACCTTACCCTTAACCTTAACCTAACCTTACCCTTAACTATAACCTTGACCTTAACTAGAACCTAACTATAACCTTACCCCTAACCTTAACCTTGACCAAACCCTTAACCTTAACCTTAACCTAACTATAACCTTACCCTTAACCTTAACCTTGACCTTAACTATAACCTAACCCTTAACCTTAACCTTGACCTCAACTTAAGCTTACCCTTAACTATAACCTAACTATAACCTTACCCTTAACCTTACCCTTATCCTAACCTTAACCATAACCTTGACCTTCACCTTGACCTTAACTATAACTTAACTATAACCTTACCTTTAACCTTAACCTTGACCATGACTTAACCTCACCTTTAACTATAAGCTTGAACTTAACTATAACCTTACCCTTAGCCTTAACCTTGACCTTGACCTTAAGGTTATGGTTAAGGTTTAGGTTAAGCTTTTGGTCAAGGTTAGCGTTAGGTTATAGTTAAGCTCAAGGTTAAGGTTGAAGTTATAGTTAAGGGTAACGTTAAGGTTAAGGTTAATGTTAAGGGTAAATTTAAGCTTATTGTTAAGGTTAAGGTTAAGGTTAAGGATAAGATCAAGGTTAAGGTTAAGTAAAGGTTAAGGGTAAATTTAAGATAAGGTTAAGGTTAAGGTTAAGGTTAAGGGTTTGGTCAAGGTTAGGGTTAGGTTATTGTCAACTTTAAGGTTAAGTTAAGGGTAAAGTCAAGGTTAGGGTTAGGTTAAGGTTGATATTAGGTTAAGGGAAAAGTTAAGGTTAAGGTTAGGTTAAGGTTAAGGTTATAGTTAAGGTCAATGTAAGATAAGGTTAAGGGTAAGGTTAAGGTTATAGGTTTAGTCAGGTTAAGGTTAAGGTTAAGATTAGGTTAGGGTTAAGGTTAAGGTTAATGTTAGGTTTAGGTTAAGGGTAAGGTTAAGGGTAAGGTTAGGGTTAGGTTATAGTTGAGGTCAAGGTTATGGTTAAGGGCAAGGAAACCCTTAACCTTAACCTTAACCTAAACCTTTATCCTAACCTTTCCCTAACCTTACCCTTAAACTTAACCTTAACTATAACCTAACCCCAACCTTGACCAAACCTTTAACCTTAACCTTAACCTGACTAAACATGTAACCTTACCTTTAACCTTCACCCTAACCTTAACCTTAACCTGACTAAACCCGTAACCTTAACCTTAACCTTAATATAAACTTAACCTTAATTTTACCCTTAACCTAAACTTAACCATAACCTTAACCTTGACCTTAACCTTAACCTTACCCTTACCTAACCTTAACCTTAACCTAACATTAACCTTAACTTTACCCTTAACCTTAAAATTAACCTTAACCTTAAACTTTATCTAACCTTAACCTTAACCTTAACCTTTACCCTAACCTTTACCTTAACCTTAACCTTGACCAAACCCTTAACCTTAACCTTAACCTAACCTTAACCTTGACCTTAACTATAACCCAACCCTAACCTTGACCAAACCCTTAATATTAACCTTAAACTTAATCTTACCCTAACCTTAACCTTAACTTTACCCTTAACCTTAACCTGAGTCTTAACCTTGACTTTACCATTAACCTAATGTTAAGGTTAATTTTAAGTTAGGTTAAGGAAAGGTTAAGGTTACGATTAGGTCAAGGTTAAGGTTAACGTTAATGTTAAGGATAAGTTAAGGTTAAGGGTAAGATAAGGTTAAGGTTAAGGGTTTGGTTAAGGCTAGAGTTAGGTTATAGTTAAGGTTAAGGGTTTGGTCATGGCTAGAGTTAGGTTATAGTTAAGGTCAAGGTTAAGGATAGGTTAAGGTTAATTTTAAGGTTAAGGTTTTGGTTAGGTAAAGGTTAAGGTTAATTTTAAGGTTAGGTTAAGGTTAATGTTAAGGTTAAGGTTATGGTTATGGGAACGTTAAGGTTAGGTTAAGGTTAAGGTTAGGTTAAGGTAACGTTAAGGTTGAGGTTAAGGTCAAGGTCATGGTCAATATTAACCTTAACCTAACCTTAACCTTAACTTAACCTTTACCTAACCTTAACCTTGGCCTTGACCATAACCTTAACCTTAACCTAACCTTAACCTTGACCTTAACTATAGCCTAACCTTAACCTTGAACAAAACCCTTAACCTTAACCGATCTTAATCTTAACCTTGACCTTGACCTTAACCTTAATGTTACCCCCTTAACCTTAACCTTAAACTTAACCTCACTAAAGCTGTACCCTTAACATTAAGGGTAGGTTAAGGTTAGGGTTAGGTTATAGTTAAGGTTAAGGTTAGGGTTAGGTTATAGTTAAAGTTAAGGTTAAGGGTAAGATAAGGTTTAGGTTAAGGTGAAGGTTAAAGTTAATGTTAATGTTAAGGTTAAGGTCAAGGTTAAGGTTAAGGTTAAGGTTAGGGTTAGGTTATAGTTAAGGTCAAGGTTAAGGTTAGGTTAAGGTGAAGGTTAAGGGTAAGGTTAAGGTTAAGGTCAAGGTCAAGGTTAAGGTTAATTTAGGTTAAGGTTACAGGTTTAGTCAGGTTAAGGTTAAGGTTTTGGTCAAGGATAGGGTTAGGTTATAGTTAAGTTTAAGGTTAAGGTTACGGGTCTTAACCTTAACCTTCACTATAACCTAACCTAAACATTGACCTTAAATATAACCTTAACCTTAACCTTAACTTTTCCCTTAGCATAATCTTAACCTTAACCTAACCCTAACCTTGACCAAACCCTTAACCTTAGCCTTAACCTTACTCTTAACCTTACCCTTAATCTTAACCTTACCCTTAACCTTATCTTAAACTTACCCTTAACCTTATCTTAACATTTACTTAACCTTAACCTTAACCTTATCTTAACATTTACTTATCCTTAAACTTAACCTTAACTTTAACCTTAAATTTACCCTTAACCTTAACCTTAACCTTAATATTACCCTTAATTATAACTTCAACCTTAACCTTGACCTTAACTATAACCTAACCCTAACCTTGACCAAACGCTTAACCTTAACCTTAACCGTAACCTTAACCTTAACCTTAACCTTATCCTTAACCTTAACCTTAACCATAATCTTAACCTTAGGTTAAGGTTACGGTTAAGGGTAAGGTTAGGGTAAGGTTAATATTAGGTTAAGGGTAAAGTTAAGGTTAAGGTTAGGGTTAAAATTAAGGTTGAGGTTAGGTTACCTTATATTTAAGGTCAAGGTTGAGGTTAAGGGTAAGGTTATAGTTAGGTAAGGGTAAGGTTAAGGTTAAGGTTAATGTTAAGGGTAATGTTAAGGTTAAGGTTATGGTTATGGAAAGGTTAAGGTTAAGGTTAAGGTTAAGGTTTGGTCAAGGTTAGGTTTAGGTTATAGCTAAGGTCAAGAATAAGGTTAGGTTAAGCTTAAGGTTAGGGTTAAGGTTAAGGTTAAAGGTAAGGTTGAGGTTAAAGTTATAGTTAATTAAAGGTTAAGGTTAAGGTTTTGTTAAGGTTAGGGTTAGGTTATAGTTAAGGTTAGGTTACAGTGAAGGTTAAGGTTAAGACCCATAACCTTAACCTTGACCTTACCCTTAACATTAAGCTTAACTTTAACCCTAACTTTGAATTTAACCTTAACCTAACCTTAACCTTGAAATTAACCTAACCTTAACCATAACCTTACCCTTAACCTTCACCCTTAACCTTAACCTTAACCTTATCCTAACCTTAACCTAATCTTAACCTTAACCATAACATTAACCTTAAACTTAACTTTAAAATTAACCTAACCTTAACCTTAACCTTAACCTTAACCTGACTAAACCCGTAACCTTAACCTTAACCTTAACCTAACCTTAACCTTAACTATAACCTAACCCTAACCTTCAACAAACCCTTAACCTTAACCTAAATAAACCCATAACCTTAACCTAAATTAACCGTGACCTTGACCTTGACCTTAACCTTAACCTTATCCTTAACCTTCACCTTAATCTAGCCTTAACCTTGACCTTAACTATAACATAACCCTAACCTTAACCTTTACCTAACCTTAACCTTAACCTTAACCTTGACCTTAACATTAACCTTAACCTTATCTTACCCTTAACCTTAACTTACCCTTAACATTAACCTTAACCTTGACCTAACAGTAACCTTAACCTTAACCTTAACTATAACTTAACCCTAACCTTAACTTTCACTATAACCTAACCTTAACCTTAACCTTAACCTTACCCTAACCTTAACCTTAACCTTAACCTTAAACTGACTAAACCGGTAACCTTAACCTTACCTTAACCTAACTTTAACCTTAACCTTAACCTTAACCATAACCCTAACCTTGACTGAACCATTAACCTTAAACCTAACCTTATTAAACCCGTAACCTTAACCTTAACCTGACTAAACCCATAACCTTAACTTTAACCTTAATCTAACCTTAACCTTAACCTTAACCTAACTATAGCCTTACCCCTAACCTAGCTTAAAATTAACCTTCACCTTGACCTTAACCTTAACCTTAACCTTACCCTTCACCTTCATCTTAACCTTAATTTTAACCTTAACCTCACTAAACCCGTAACCTTAACCTTACCTTAACCTTAAGCTTAACCTTTACCCTTAACCTTACCCCGTTAACCTTAAACTTATCCTAACCTTAACCTTAACTAAAAACTAAACCTAACCTTAACCAAACCCTTAACCTTAACCTTAACTTAAACCTAACCTTAACCTTAAATTTACCCTTACCCTTAACCTAACCTTAAACTTAACTTTACCTTAACCTTGACTTACCCTTAACCTAACTTTAACCTTAACCTTATCTTAACCTTAACCTAACCTCAACCTTAACCTTAGCCTAACTATAACCTTACCTTAGCCTAACTTAACCTTCACCTTGACCTTAACATTAACTTTAACTTTACCCTAATCTTAAGGGTTTAGTCAGGTTAAGGTTAAGCTTAAGGTTAAGTTCAAAGTTAAGGTTAAGGTTAAGGTTAAGGGTAAAGTTAGGGTAAAATTTCATGTTAAGGTTAAGGTAAGGGTTAAGGTTAGATTTAGGTTAAGGTTAAGTTAAAAATAAGGTTAAGGTTAAGGTTAGGTTAAGGTTAATGTTAAGGTTAGGGTTAAGGTTAGGGTTGGGTTAAGGTTAAGATAAGGATAAGGTTGAGGTTAAGGTTAGGGTAAAGGTTAAGGTTAAGGTTAAGGTTAAGGCTAAGGTTAGTTTAAGGTTAAGGTTAGGTTAAGGTTAAGTTAAGGGTAAATTCAACCTATAATATTAACCTTAATCTTAAACTTAATCTTATCCTTAACCTTCAGTATAACCTAACCCTAATCTTGACCAAACCCTTAACCTTAACTATAACCTAACCTTAACTTTAACCAAACCCTTAACCTTAACCTTGACTTTACCCTTAACCTTAACCTTAACCTTAACTATAACCTTAACCTTACCTTAACCTAACTAAACCTTAACCTCGACTTTGACCTTAACCTTAACATTACCTTAACTTTAAGGGTTTAGTTAGGTTAAGGTTAAGGTTAAGGGTTTGGTCAAAGTTAGGGTTAGGTTGAGGTTAAGGGTGAAGGTTAAGGGTAAGGTTAAGGTTAAGGCTAGGTTAAGGGTATAGTTAAGGTTAAGGCTAGGGTTAAGGTTAGGGGAAGGTTAAGGTTAAAGTCAAGGTTAAGCTGAAGGTTAAGGGTAAGTATAGGGTAAGGTTAAGGTTAAGGTCAAGGTCAAGTTTAAGTTTAAGTTAGGTTAAGGTAAGGTTAAGGTTAGGTTAAGGTTAATATTAGGTTAAGTTAAGGTTAAGGTTAGGTTAAGGTCAGGGTTAAGGTTAGGTTAAGGGTAAATTCAAGGTTAAGGTTAGGTTAAGGGTAAGGGTTTGGTCAAGGTTAAGGTAAGGTTATAGTTAAGGTCAGGTTAAGGTTAAGGTTAAGGGTTTGGCCAAGGTTAGGATTAGGTTATAGTTAAGGTTAAGTTTAACTTTACCCTAACCTTAACCTTAACTTTACCTTAACCTTGACTTACCCTTAACCTAACTTTAACCTTAACATTATCTTAACCTTAATCTAACCTCAACCTTAACCTTAACCTAACTATAACCTTACCTTAGCCTAAATTAACCTTAACCTTCATCTTGACCTTAACCTTAACTTTAACTTTACCGTAATCTTAAGGGTTTAGTCATGTTGAGGTTAAGGTTAAGGTTAAGGGTAAAGTTAGGGTAAAATTTCCTATTAATTGGAGTTAGGTAAAGGTTAAGATTTAGTTAAGTTAGATTAAAGGATTTAAAAAAAAAGTTAAAAATAAGGTTAAGGTTAAGGTTAGGTTAAGGTTAATGTTAAGGTTAGGGTTAAGGTTAGGGTTGGGTTAAGGTTAAGATAAGGATAAGGTTGAGGTTAAGGTTAGGGTAAAGGTTAAGGTTAAGGCTAAGGTTAGTTTAAGGTTAAGTTTAGGTTAAGGTTTAGTTAAGGGTAAATTCAACCTATAATATTCACCTTAACCTTAAACTTAATCTTAACCTTAACCTTCACTATAACCTAACCTTAATCTTGACCAAACCCTTAACCTTAACTATAACCTAACCTTAACTTTAACCAAACCCTTAACCTTAACCTTAACCTTAACTATAACCTTAACCTAATTAAACCTTAACCTTGACCTTGACCTTAACCTTAACATTACCTTAACTTTAAGGGTTTAGTTAGGTTAACGTTAAGGTTAAGGGTTTGGTCAAGGTTAGGGTTAGGTTGAGGTTAAGGGTGAAGGTTAAGGGTAAGGTTAAGGTTAAGGCTAGGTTAAGGGTATAGTTAAGGTTAAGGTTAGGGGAAGGTTAAGGTTAAATTCAAGGTTAAGCTGAAGCTTAAGGGTAAGGATAGGGTAAGGTTAAGGTTAAGGTCAAGGTCAAGTTTAAGTTTAAGTTAGGTTAAGGTAAGGTTAAGGTTAGGTTAAGGTTAAGATTAGGTTAAGTTAAGGTTAAGGTTAGGTTAAGGTCAGGGTTAAGGTTAGGTTAAGGGTAAAGTCAAGGTTAAGGTTAGGTTAAGGGTAAGGGTTTGGTCAACGTTAAGGTTAGGTTATCTCATTCGTTCGGTAAAGTTAGTTAGAAGAGGGGGTTGGTAGGGATAGGATTAGGTTACTAATTTAAGTTGAGTTAGAGGTAAGATAATTTACTCGTGGAGTTAAGGTTAGGTTGACTATAGTTAAGGTTAGATTAGTTGGGGTAAAGTTAAGGTTAAGGTTAGGGTTAAGGATAGGGGAAGGTTTTAGTTAAGGTTAAGGTTAAGGTTAGGTTAAGGTTAAGATAAGGTTAAGGATCAGGTTAAGGTTAAGGTTAAAGTTAGGTTAAGGGTAAAGTTAAGGTTAGGTTAGGTTAAGGTTAAGGTTAGGTTAAGGTTAAGGTTAAGGTTAAGGTTTTGGTCAAGGTTAGGGTTAGGTTATAGTTAAGGTTAGGTTAAGGTGAGATTAAGGATAAAGTCAAGGTTAAGGTGAAGGTTAATGGTAAGTTTATGGTTAAGGTTACAGGTTTATTCAGGTTAAGGGTTTGGTCAAGGTTAGGGTTAAGTTAAGGTTAAGTTTAAGGTTAGGTTAAGGGTAAAGTCAAGTTTAAGGTTATGGTTAAGGTTAAGGATAAGATAATTTTAAGGTTAAGGTTAAGGTTAAGGTTAAGAGGGTAAGGTTAAGGTGAAGGTTACAGTTAGGCCAAGGTTAAGATTAAGGTTAAGTTAAGGTTAAGGGTAATATAAGATTAAGGTTAAGCTTAAACTTAAGATTAGGTTAAGGGTAAAGTCAAACCTTAACCTTAACCTTCCCCTAGCCGTAACCCTAACCTGAAACTTAACCTTGACCTTAACCTAACCTTAACCATAACCTTAGCCTTAAATTTACCCTTAAACTAACCTTAACCTTACCCTAACCATAACCTTAACTTTACCCTTAACCTAATCTTAAACTTAACCTTTACCTAACCTGACATAACCTATTAACCTTAATCAGCTCTAACTATCTAGCCTTGACTGGCCTTAACCTTAGCCTGCTGACAAACACCTGACATCCAGCTATACGTAACCAACTTTAAACATCTTATACTTAACATGCTCATAATCTTAATGCTCGGGTTAAAAGTTGAGTTAAGGGTAGAGATGGCATTGTTACAAGGAGGTAAAAGGTTAGTTTAAGATTCTGGGTTTATTCATCTTAAGGTTAAGGTTAAGGGTTTGGTCAAGGTTAGGGTTAGGTTATAGTTAAAGTCAAGGTTAAGGTTAGGTTAAGGTTAAGGTTACGGTTAAGGTTGAGGTTAAGGTTATGGTTATGGTTAAGTTTAGGTTAAGGTTAAGGTCAAGGTTAATTTTAAGGTTAGCTTAAGGTTAAGGATGAAGTTTAAGGTCAAGGTTAAGGTTAAGGTTATGGTTAAGTTTAGCTTAAGGTTTAGGATAAGGTTAAGGTTAAGGTTAGGTTATAGTGAAGGTTAAGGTTAAGACACGAAACCTTATCCTTGACCTTAAAATTAATCTTAACCTTAACATTAAACTTAACCTTAACCTTAGTAACCCCATAACCTTAACCTTAACCTCAACCTTAACTTTAACCTTAACTATAACCTAACCCTAACCTTGAAAAAACCCTAACCTTAACCCTAACCCTAACCCTAACCTTAATCTTAACTTTACCCTTAACCTAACCTTTACCTTAACTATACCCTTAACCTAAGCTTAATCTTACTCTTAACCTTGACCTTAACCTTATCTTAACCTAACCTTAACCTTGACCTTAACTATAACCTAACACTAACCTTGACCAAACCCTTAACCTTAACCTTATCTTAACCTTATCCTAACCTTAACCTTAACCTAAGTATAACCTTTCCCTTAGCCTTAACTTTTACCTTAACTATAACCTAACCCTTAACCTTAACCTTGACCTTAACTATAACCTAACTATAACCTTACCCTTAACCTTAACCTTAACCTTGACCAAACCTAACCTTAACCTTGACCTTAACTATAACCTAACTATAACCTTACCCTTAACCTTAACCTTGACCTTAACTTAACCTTACCCTTAACTATAACTTTGACCTTAACTATAAACTAACTATAACCTTAACCCTAACCTTAAACTTGACCAAACCCTTAACCTTAACCTCATCTTAACCTTATCCTAAACTTAACCTTTACCTAACTATAACCTTACCCTTAACCTTAACCTTGACCTTAACTATAATGTAACCTTTAACCTTAACCTTGACCTTAACTATAACCTTGACCTTTACTATAACCTAACTATAACCTTACCCTTATCCTAACCTTGACCTCAACTATAACCTTAACCTTGACTTTAACTATAACCTAACTATAACCTTACCCTTAACCTTACCCTTAACCTTAACCTTGACCTTAACTTAACCTCACCTTTAACTATAACCTTGACCTTAACTATAACCTTACCCTTAACCTTAATCGTGACCTTGACCTTAAGGTTACGGTTAGGTTTTAGGTTAAGCGTTTGGTCAAGGTTAGTGTTAGGTTATAGTTAAGGTCAAGGTTAAGGTTTAAGTTATAGTTAAGGGTAACGTTAAGGTTAAGGTTAAGGTTGAGGGTAAATTTAAAGTTATTGTTAAGGTTAAGGTTAAGGATAAGGTCAAGGTCAAGGTCAAGGTCAAGGTTAAGTGAAGCTTAAGATAAGGTTAAGGGTAAGGTTAAGGTTAAGGTTAAGGTTAAGGATTTGGTCAAGGTTAGGGTTAAGTTATAGTGAACGTTAATGTTAAGTTAAGGGTAAAGTCAAGGTTAGGGTTAGGTTAAGGTTGATATTAGGTTAAAGGAAAAGTTAAGGTTAAGGTTAGGTTAAGGTTAAGGTTATAGTTAAGGTCAATGTAAGATAAGTTTAAGGGTAAGGTTAAGGTTATAGGTTTAGTCAGGTTAAAGTTAAGGTTAAGATTACGTTTAGGTTAAGGTTAAGGTTAAGGTTAAGGGTAAGGTTAGGGTTAGGTTATAGTTAAGGTGAAGTTTAATGTTAAGGGCAAGGAAACCCTTAACCTTAACCTTAACCTAAACCTTTATCCTAACCTTACCCTAACCTTACCCTTAAACTTAACCTTAACTATAACCTAACCCCATCCTTGACCAAACCTTTAACCTTAACCTTAACCTGACTAAACCTATAACCTTACCATTAACCTTCACCCTTAACCTTAACCTTAACCTTAACCTTAACCTTAACCTGACTAAACCCGTAACCTTAACCTTAACCTTAATATAACCTTAACCTTAATTTTACCCTTAACCTAAACTTAACCATAACCTTAACCTTAACCTTAACCTTACCCTTACCTAACCTTAACCTTAACCTAACCTTAACCTTAACTTTACCCTTAACCTTAAAATTAACCTTAACCTTAAAATTAACCTTAACCTAAAAATTTGTCTAACCTTAACCTTAACCTTAACCTTAACCTTTACCCTAACCTTAACCAAACCCTTAACCTTAACCTTAACCTAACCTTAAAATTGACCTTAACTATAACCTAACCTAACCTTGACCAAATCCTTAACATTAACCTTAAAATTAATCTTACCCTAACCTTAACCTTAACTTTACCCTTAACCTTAACCTGAGTCTTAACCTTGACTTTACCATTAACCTAACGTTAAGGTTAATGTTAAGTTAGGTTAAGGTAAGGTTAAGGTTACGGTTAGGTCAAGGTTAAGGTTAATGTTAACGTTAAGGATAAGTTAAGGTTAAGGTTAAGATAAGGTTAAGTTTAAGGGTTTGGTTAAGGTTAGGGTTAGGATATAGCTAAGGTTAAGGTTTTGGTCATGGTTAGTGTTAGGTTATATTTAAGATCAAGGTTAAGGATAGGTTAAGGTTAAGGTTAAGGTTAGGTAAAGGTTAAGGTTAAGGTTAAGGTTAGGTTAAGGTTAATGTTAAGGTTAATTTTATGGTTATGGGAAGGTTAAGGTTAACGTTAAGGTTAGGTTAAGGTTAAGGTTAGGTTAAGGGTAACATTAAGGTTAAGGTTAAGGTCAATTTCAAGGTTAACCTTGACCTAACCTTAACCTTAAATTAACATTTACCTTAACCTTAACCTTAACCTTAACCTAACCTTAACCTTGACCTTAACTATAAGCTAACCCTAACCTTGACCAAACCCTTAACTTTAACCTAACTTAATCTTAACCTTGACCTTGACCTTAACCTTAACCTTACCCCTTAACCTTAACCTCACTTAACCCATAGCCTTAACCTAACTAAACCCGTAAGCCTTAAACTTATCTTAACCTTACCTTAAAATAACCATAACCTTGACCTTAACCTTAACCTTAACCTTAACCTAACCCTAACCTTAACTTTACCCTTAACCTAACCTTAACCTTTAACTTAACCTAACCCTAACCTTGACCAAACCCTTAACTGTAAACTTAACCTTTACTTATCCTTAACCTTAACCTTAACCTTAACCTTCATATAACCTTAACTATAACCTAACCCTAACCTTGACCAAACCCTTAACCTTAACCTTTACCTTAACTTAACCTTAACCTTAACCTTAACCTTAGCCTTTGTTAGTCATCAGTATTTTTCACTTGTTGGTGATGACTAGTTGTAACAGCCAAGTTTTCTAGCAACTGATCTAAAAAATTGTCAAATTTTCCAGCTGGAAAACACCCACAAACATTTTTTTCCCTCCTACCTTTTCAATCCACCCATGACGAGATGAAACCTCATTATCAAGCCACATCTAGCCTCAGCCATACTAGCTTGTCCATCAGCGCCAAAGAAAACAATCCAAATCTATCCAAATAAGTCTCCCCTAAGTTAGGTAGTGGCACTTTAGGCATTTGTCCCTTGGCAAACTATCCTAAAGCCAAAGAACCTCTATCTGCTACAGAAAAGTCCTGACAGACCTTCCCATTCTACAAATAAAGTGTGTTACACCCTTAAGTCACGCCACTAACAAGCCCTAAAGTCTCATCAATGCTCATGCCCTAGGTCAAAACTGATATTATGTGGTTTTACAGTGTTTCAATGGATCTTTCAAAGAGTAGAAGTGTACCAGCATCCCAGAAGACAATATTTGGCTCAACATGAGAAGACAACTGCTTCTCATGTGATTTTGATCCTGGGATGCAGCTACAGGGAAGAGAGTTGTTTCATTAAGCTCCTGCGATTGCAGCCAAAGGTTAGTAAATTATGAATGACAAGAAGTGCTTTGCAAATACTAACCAAACTGCTTGTGATGTCTAAAGAGGCACAGAGATATTTGAAAAGAAAAATTATATGTCTCAAAGAAGTGCCCATCTTAACTATTATCAATTTGTCATTCTTCATTTGCTCAAGCATGAAAAGGTAGTGAAAGGAAAAACAACACTGTTAAGAGCTGATGAAATGGCATCACTGAGAAAAACCTCCTTCATCTATAAGCAGAGGGTTTGAGGACTTAGAAAACCTCCTTCATTTTATAAGTAGAGGGTTTTAGGACTGAGAAAACCTCCTTCTTTTTATAAGTATAGGGTTGAAGACTGAGAGCGCCTCCTTCATCTATAAGCAGAGGGCTAAGGATAAAGTTTGATTTTAAGAATCACACTGACTATAAGGCAATTTTTTGGGTAAAGTGAGACAACAACTAAGGGTTTCTGAAATAAAAATGATGATTAAAGGTAGAGGAAAAGCAGTGGGCTTTTAAAATTGGTTTTCATGAGTTTCACTATTATTTGAATTACAAGGTGAAGCTAATTGGTTGATCATCAATGAAGAAATATTATTAAGAAGATGGCCAAAAGAGTCAGACAATCTTGGGCTCAAACTAACTTCTGCCATCATGTATAAGGGAAACCACTATTAGTATGTTCATCAAACATTCTTCATTTGGTTGAGACAGAGGTTGAAAGGAAAATAGGCATTTGTCAAAGTAGGCCTCGTTCATCTATGAGCAGAGGGCCAAAGCAGTGATTGATTTTAGGGTTTTCACTGACTGAGAGACAAATTGTAAGAACGGTAGGAGACAGTTGAAGGCTTCTGAACAGAACAATGATGGAAAAAACAAAGGGAAATCATGAGTACTATAACTATCAAAGAAGATGACTTATCTCCTATCAGAGATTTCTTTCAAAGGCAGTTTGGAGCCAAAAATGAACAAACCTTGTTGAGGGATGTAATTTCCTTAAAAGTTACAAAGATCCATCTCCTTGATAAACAGGCTTGAAATTTAGTCTCTGTTCCTTTAACAAAACAGAGTTGAAAGTAGTTGAAATCAGCTAGGCTAAGCACAAGCCAAAAAGTTATGATTGCTTTTCAAAAGGTTATTTTCTTCCTGTTCATAAGGAAATTTATTTCAATAAATCATCATAGTGGACAAAAGGCAATTTGAGCTTAGTTTTCCCAAAGAGGCATTGCAACTAAACACATAGGTTCATAAATGTGCAAGAAGGATTATGGCATGTGTTTCAGGTTCTGGAACAACATTCAAAGCCAATAATGCATGCCACTGTTACAAATGAAGGCATTTTCCTTATGAAAATAGGTCAAAGGTACCTTTCTGTTGCATTTTGAGTAAAGGAGAGGTTTTTAAAACAAGTTCCCTTTTGATGAATAGATGATGGTAAATCCTGGGTGAATGCAACTAAACTTCACCCACAATCAAAGAGAAAAGTCATGTGGATAATGCATCTACAATCACTATATGGATTTAAGCTAGGTTTCCCTCTAACAAGCAGAATTTCTTTCTATAGTACAGATACCAAAAGGGAAACAATTTTTCATTCCTTAGTAAGAAGCAGTGAAAGTTTTTAATTCTTGAAAAGGTTGTTTTACTTCAAAAAGGGTCAGGCCTATGAAGGAAGTGGTTCTTGCCACTATGTCTCTTATTTGAAACAGAAAAGGAGTCTTGGTTGTGTTTAAAAAAAAAAGGGGCATGAGCTTCATGTTTTCGTTTCAACCCAGAGGTCTTTTCAAATGATTTGAAACCTTCATAAAGAACTTCAAGGGTATTAACTTGTTCACTTTCAAAAGAGGATAAAGGACAGTTGCAAGCCCATTTGAAATTCTAAAAAATGCAACACTTCCTTTTGCTGTTCACTAGACCAAAGAAGGATTTTTCGAGCAAATTTGCAGAGTTTGAAGCTTGGAGACTGTGTGGCATGCCTGGAAAAGCGTGCGGCGCATTCAAGATCAATTTTGCAAAGAAGTTGTGTTGTTGTACGACGCGTCTGCAGGCACCGGTCACGACTACTCGTCATCGACCCGACAACTTTTCCATTGCGCGACGCTTTCCCATTTCAACATGCCGCGCATGCTTCAATAGCCCAAACACCTTCAACAAGCCCTAAACGCTACCCAAACTTTTCAAACAAGGTATTTTCATTTACCTACTTTCTATATTCGAGCTGCTAGATGGTGTTTGAAAAAATGAAGGTCTTGGTGTAAATCAAGGTATTATGAGTAATTATTTTGAAGAAAATTGTTACAATGGGAGACTGGTGGAGGGTTTATTTTAGCTTCAAAGAGCCTAAACTGCCCTAAAAACAATGCCAAAAACATCACACGGCCTGCAAGTCAAAATATACACAATAGTAGAGGTTTTGTCAAAATTGTTGGAGGTGCCCTAACTATGATAGGGCAAACCTAACCTCTGTCAGCCAAGTGTATGGTGAAAAAATTGTTAGGAGGTAAAGTAGTGGTTTTAATGAAAGCACAGTGATGGTGAGGGGACATAAATGAGCCTATGTTGAAAGCAGTAGTCTTAGTTCAAATGCCTTGTCACCTTCAGAGAGTGTCTCCTTTTGAATAAATGAAACAGTGATATTATTGCTGCCTTCTTTTTGTCCCATAAAACAAATTGTGGTGAAAAATATTTAACTCAGTATAAAGGTGTTTTCTCTAATTGTGTGTGAGAAATAGTGAATACAAGGAGGGTGTTTTTGATTGGAAGTAGTGTTTTGCCTCTGTCTAAATATAAGGTTGTCTTTTTTTTATCAAAACATAAAGGATCTTTGTAAACATACCCAGCCACAGTAACATTTTCACTATGTGCTTGTTATTTTGATAAATTTGGTTGATTGGCATACAAAGCGAGACATATAGTGTTTTGGAAGGAGCAGAGAGTTTTGTGTTAAACAATCATTTCACATAGCATTTGAAGAGATCTGCCTTGGTCAAATAGTGACTAACAAATAAGACAGAGTTGTGTTTGAGAAATCATTTTAAAAACCATTTTGAGGCAGTTTGGTATTGAAGAGAGCATTCAAAAGAAGATTCCTCCCAGGCAGGACAGTAGGAGTGGATTGCATAAGAGATTTGAGCCTATTTCCACTGAAGAAGTGAATGCCCACCCATTACTCTTGTTCAATTTCCATGAGGTTGGGTGTTTAGATTTTTTTCAAAGAGTGCAAGAGGTGAAGAGATTTTCTCCTTTGACACATCTTTGCGCTTTGAGGTTTCAAGACAAGCATTTCTAGTTGGCAGGCCTTGATTTCAAATTCTCTCCAAGGTCCATCTCCAAGGCCACTAAAATCCCCTATATTGGGGAGAAGTGGTTTAAGCAAAGCCATTTGGACTTCGAAGATTACAAGCCCTTTCTAAAGCCTGAGCACAGAGATTCATGTCCTTCTATTTTCCCCTTCTCATATCTTTTGGCCAGCTACGCCCCCCGCATGAAAATCATCATGAAATACTTCACTTGTGAGGGAAGATTCTTCCGAGTCTATGCCTATCACATTCGACTGCTCATGCATTTCACAAGGGCCAAGTTGCTAAATCTTCCTTTCTTCTTACACAGGAGCATTGAAAAAATGGCCTCCACTGTTCAGAAGAAGCCTCCTTCACGGCAAATAGCCTGCCTCTTCCATCACTCTCTCATCAAAGTCATCATCCTTCATCGGCTTGAAAAGAGGGAGGTCTCTTGGGATACTTTCATCACCCATCCAAATTTCTCCATTGTCCCTTAAGTTCATACATCCCCTACACCTCCTACTCACCATCCTTCGCCTTCTTCTAGTAGACCTATTCACAAAAAGCTCAAGTTTACCACAGAAAAAATAAAGGAGCCTGAAGAAGGAGAAGAGAGTGACCATGAGGAGGAAGAAGGACATGAGCAGGAAGAGGAAACTGATGATGAGTAGCAACAAGGGAATGAAGAAGAAAGTGTTGAACAACAGCATCAAAGTGAGACAAAATAGCAAGAGCATGAGAGTGCTGAATAGGAGCAGCATGAAGGTGTTGAACAAGGGTATGAAAGTGATTAATAGTGGTAGCCAAAGGGTGATGAACAGGGGTAGCCAAAAGATGATACACAGCAGCTATAGTAATATGAGCAAAGGCAGCCTCCTCAAGAGGAAAAACAACCTCAAGAAGAAAAGGGGCAGCAGGATAAAAAGTTGCAGCATAGTGAGGAGGACAACCCTTAAAGGGAAGTGCAAAAGGACAGCCAGGGCATCCATAAAGAACTCCAAGACAGTGGAAAAAGTGAGGGGCAAAGTTACAAGGGTAAAGAGCCCATGGAGCATGTGCTAGCTACCTCTCCTAGGCAAGGGGCCATGCTCTCTTCTCCGAAAGTAGCCAAGCCCCGGATAGTGAAGAAAATGGTTCCTAGAGTTGTAACTCCAAATGTGACTAGGGCCCTCTGAAGCAAGGGAAAATTTCCCAAGAAACCCATGGTCGAATTTCCCAAGAGGAAGAGTACTAGAAGAGCCACCCAAAGCAAATGGAAGGTTAAGGAAGAAAGCAGTCATGAATAGGAAAGGGAATTCGACATCATCCAAATCCAAAGTGATGATAGTGATAATAAAGCCCGAATCCTAGAAAATCTCTTGATACATAGAGAAAGCCAAATTGATGCCTTGAGGGCTGATCTTCATAGATCTAGGAACTTCAATCACTTTTTGCAAGTCCAAAACATGAAAATAAGTGTCCATATGGCTGTATATGAGACACGGGCCATTCGATACAAAAAGGAGGCCTCCAAAGCACAGGAGAGATTGGAATAAATCATGGGTGAGTTCGAGGAAATTGAAGGTGAAGATCAGCCTAGGAGAAAAAGGCCAAGAACCATGGGGCTGAAAAAGGCCCTTGAGAAACAAAAAGAAGAATAAGATGTCCTTCTCCAATCTACCCCTCTCACTGCATTGTTCGAAAAAGATAGAGAACAATCAGGAAACATGGCTTGAGAGACTTAATGATCACTTGGCGAAGAAATTGGAGAATGAAAACAGGGACTTGGACCTTCAATGGAGGATGACTAGGCATTATAAAAGGCTCAATCGGTTTGATCGACAGAAGTTGAAGGTTGCTCAAGAAAAACTCAAGGAGGCTAAAGGGAAGTGCCCAGCACAAAAGTTAAGGAAAGACACCTCAAGGCTCCAAATTTTGGCCTCTGATTCACAACATGTTGTTGAAAACCCTTGAGGGTCATGCTCGCCAATTTTGGGGAAGATTCGACATATTTTGGTTTTTTGTCATTTTTGGGTTTTTGGCCAAAAACCATGGGCATCTCCATTTCAGTTTGGGGCATCGTCAAAGGATGAGAATAGTGTCATTAGATGCCATAATTTTAGGGGCACATACTCAACGATTTTCAGAACATTTGAAGATCATTTTCTCCCCCAAAATGGCGAAAAACACTCGCTTTTTCTACACTCTGCCCCATTTATCAGCAAGGCTTATTTTTTGGGTTTTTAAACACAGGCCTTTTTTTGGAGGAATTACAGTGGTTAGTTGGGCGAAAACTAAAAATTTTCAGAAATTATACACTCATACCTTTCCAACGAGCTATCATGAGTCTTGTTTCGACACCAGGAAGGCCTCCAAAGGTTGCCGGCAAGTCAGGGGACCTTTTGCTGATGTATTTTTTGAGTATTTTTGTAAAAAATGAACCTTTCAAAATTGACTTTTCCTCATGTGCATTTAGCCATTTTTGTACATGATAAGTTATGAAAAGTAAATTTATTTCCCTTTTTTAGCATTTTGTAGATATTTTATTAGATATTTTGTGCCTTGGGCTTTGCAAAGCTTCAAGGACAAAATAAGATATTTTGGATAGGCCAATGAGATTGCAAGTTGAACTAAGAGGTTTTCCTCACTTTGGCCTATATATTCTAAAGGATTTCATTGTAAACAAGGCTGAACTTGATGAATAGAAGCAATATATGGTGATATAAGCTTTGGAAGAAATACTTGTCTCATGCTTTTGGATAGTCTATTGGATGTTCTTGGATGATGAAAGAGGATTGTTGTTGGATTCCATGACTTTGTAGAATGGTATAGTGTCTCTCTCTCTATTTTGTTTCCTTGTTTTCATTCATAAATCCATGTTCTTGCTTGCTATAGGACAATAGAGAACAAATTTGAGACATGCCCTTGGAGGCACCTCAAATTTCCTATTTCTTCATAGCTTCCATGTTTTCTTCATTCTTAGTCACATTAAATAATTCTTGATTGCTCTTTAATAACTTAAGAATATTGTTTGTTTTTTTCATTCATGGTTTTATGCATGCTAAGTATGATTTACGGTATGCCGTGCTTACTCATGGCTAGCCATAGATCCATCTATGAAACTTCTCTTTGACTGATTAGATGGTCATTTGTTGAACCAAGGAGGTCTTGTTCTAATCTTTCCCTTTGCCTAAGACTATGCAATCTTATTTTCAAAGTGCCCAATAGCTTGAAGTACTGTGTTTAGGCATTTCGGCATAGTGATTTGAGTTGTTTGTCTGTCTTAAGTGTATTTCCCCAAAGTCTGATATCCATTTCCTAAAGTTAGAGAGTTATATATCTCTATGCATGGCTTGAATGTTTATTTATATGCATTGATTAGCTTAAACTTACATTTCTCATGATTAATGGTTTGCCCTACCATGCTTATGTCAGCTATTAAACTATTTATGCTTGAAATCCTTTGTTATTCACAAACTTGATGTCCATCTTACCCCATTTTTCCCAGATATCCCTTTTACCTCGAATCAAATCGTCCCTTCAACAACCTTGTATCACCATCTGAAAGATTTCTTAACCTTTTCGACCCCATAGCCTAGTTGATCTGACATATTTTTACCTATCTTATATCTTTGATCAGGTTCATCCCTCACAACCTAAGAACCAAAACCAAAAACCTACTTCATAACTAGCCTACAATCAGAACACAATAAGAAAACACATGGATATCCCTTGCACAAAGAGAGAGAGCCCTCTCTGATTCCAGGAAGGCTAGATCCTTGGGCTCCAAAGACTAGTTTGATGTTACACTGTCATTTGGCTTACCAATCAGCCAAATCACGGGACCCTAACAACCTTATCTTAACTTTAATCTAACCTTAACCTTGACTTTACCCTTAACGTAACCTTAACTTAACCTTAACCTTACCCTTAACCTTATCTTAACCTTAACCTAACCTAATCTTAACCTTAACCAAACCCTTAACATTAACCTTTACTTAACCTTAACGTTAACCTTAACCTTAAATTTTACCTTAACCTAATCTTAACCTTTACCTTAACTATAACCTAACCCTAACATTAACCTAACCTTACCCAACTTTAACCTGAAGTTTAGGGCTAAGGTTAGGGTTAAGGTTAAGGTTTAAGGTTAAGGTTTGGTTAAGGTTAAGATAAGGATAAGGTTAAGGTTAAGGTTAGGTTTAGGTTAAGGTTAAGGGTAAGGGTAAGGTTACGGTTAAGGATAGGGTAAGGTTAAGATTAGGTTAAGGGTAAAGTCAAGGGTAAGGTTACGTTAAGGGTATGGTTAAGGTTAAGGTTTGGTCAAGGTTACCTTAACATAACCTTACCTTAACCTTGAGTTTACCCTTAACGTAACCTTAACCTTAACCTTAACCTTCCCATAACTATAACCTTAACCTTAACTTTAACCTTAACCTAATATCAACCTTAACCTTAACCTTAACCTTATCTTATCCTTAACCTAACCTTAACCTTGAATTTACCCTTAGCGTAACCTTAACCTTAAGTGTAAAGTTAAGTTGACCTTTCCCTTAACCTTATCTTAACCTTAACTTAACCTAATATTAACGTTAACCCATAACCTAACATTACCTTAACCATAACCTTAACCTAACCTTACCCTTAAAGTTATCTTAACATTTCCTTAACCTTAACCTTCCCAAACCCTTAACCTTAACCTAACCTTAACCTTGACTTTACCCTTAACATAACCTTAACCTTAACTTTAACTTTACTAAACCCATACCCTTAACCTTATCTTAACCTTATCCTTTACTTAAACTTAAGGGTTAGGTTAAGGTTAAGGTTATGGGAAGGTTAAGGTTAACCTTGACATTACCCTTAACCTAACCCTAACCTTAACTATAACCTAACCATAACCTTGACCTTAACTTTACCCTTAACCTTTACCTTAACATTAACCTTAACCTTGACCTTGACCTTAACCTAAACTTAACATTAACCTTAACCTTAACCTAAACTTAACCTAACCTTAACCATAACCGTAACCTTAACCTAACCTTAACCTTAACTTTACAATCAACCTAACCCTAACCTTGACGAAATCCTTAACCTTACCCTTAACGTAACTAAACCTGTAACCTTAGCCTTACCCTAATCTTAAACTTTACCTAAACTTAACCTTGACTTTACCCTTAACCTAAGCTTAACCTTAACCTTAACCTAACCTTAACCTTAACCTAACGTAACCTTAACCTTAACATTTACCTTGACCTTAACCTTAACCTTAACCTTAATTATAACCTAACCCTAACCTTACCCTCACCATAAACTAACCCTAACCTTAACCTTACCCTTAACCTTATCTTAACCTTAACCTTTATTATAACCTAACCTTAACCTTAACCTGACTATACCCATAACGTTAACCATACCTTAACCTAACTTTAACCTTAACCTTAACCATAACCCTAACCTTGACCAAACCCTTAATCTTAACCTTAACATGATTAAACCCATAACCTTAACCTTAACCTTAACCTGACTAAACCTGTAACCTTAACCTTAACCATAACCTAACTAAACTCGTAACCCTAAACGTTAACCTTACCCTTAACCTTCACCTTAACCTTAACCTTGACTTTACCCTTAACCTAACCTTAACCTTAACTATAACCTAACCCTAACCTTGACCTTAACTTTATCCTTAACCTTTGCCTTAACCTTAACATTAACCTTTACATTGACCTTAACCTAACCTTAATCTTAACCTTAACCTTAACCTTATCTTACCCTTAATCTAACCTTAACCTTAACCCGAACCTAACCTTAATTTTAACCATAACCTAACGTTAACCTTAACTTTACCTTAACCTTTACTTTACCCTTAACCTAACCTTAACCTTAACCTTAACCTGACTAACCTTAACCCGACTAAACCCTTAAGGTTAGGATAAAGTTAAGGTTAAGGTTAAGGTCAAGGTCAATCTTAAGGTTAAGTTAGGTTAAGGTAAGGTTATGGTTAGGTTAAGGTTAAGGTTAAGGTTAGGTTAAGGTTAAGGTAAGGTTAAGGTTAGGTTAAGGGTAAAGTCAAGGTTAAGGTAAAGGTTAAGGTTAACGGTAAGGTTAAGGAAAGGGTACGGTTAAAGTTACGTTAAGGTAAAGGTTATGGTTAAGGTTAGGGTTAAGGGTAAAATCAAAGTTAAGGTTAGTTTAAGGTTCAAGTTATAGGTTTAGTCAGGTTAAGGTTATGTTAAGGTAAAGGTTAAGGTTAAGGTTACATTAAGGTAAAGGTTATGGTTAGGGTTAGGGTTAAGGGTAAATTCAAGGTTAAGGTTAGGTTAAGGTTATGGTGAAGGTTAGGGCTAGGTTATAGTTAAGTTTTAGGTTAAGGTTAGGTTAAGGTTAAGGTTAAGTTAAGGTTAACGTTAAGGGTTTAGTTAAGGTTAAGGTTATAGTTAAGGTTAAGGTTAAGGGTAAGGTTAATTTTATGTAAAGGTTAATGTTAAGTGTAGGTTATAGTGAAGGTTAATTTTAAAACCCGTAACGTTAACCTAACCTTAAACTTAACCTTATATTAACCTTAACCTTAAGCTTAACCTAACCTAACCTAACCTTAACCTTAAATTTACCGTTAACCTTACCTTAACCATAAACTTAACCTAACCTTAACCTTACCCTTACCCTTAACCTTATCTTAGCCTTACCTTAACCATAACCTTAACCTTGGACTTAACGATAACCTAACCCTAAAATTGACCAAACCCTTAACATTACACTTAACATTAACGTAACCTTAACCTTAACTAAACCTTTAACCTTAACCTTAACATTAACCTTAACCATAACCTTACCCTAACAATATCCTAGCCTTACCCTAACCATAATAAGAGATCAAACAAAAACACACGGGCTAGAAAACCAAGACACACAATCAAACAACTGAAAAGAAAATTCTAAAAGGGCGTGTGATCGCAGGTGATTTATTTTACCATATTGAAACTTAGAAATTTCACGATTTAATGTTTTAAGAGTCAAGAAATGAATGAAAGGTGACTCTATCTCTTTCAGTTTTGAAACAAGTGTGAAAGGACAAGCGCTTGATGATCCTTTCAAATTTAATGAGTCAGAAAAGATAAAAATGACTACTCTGTAATTCTAGGCAAAGGGTGTACTAGATATCTGTGAATTGCAATATACAACTTGGTTTCAAAATGAAAGAGGAATCAACCTAGGAATTAATGTACGTGCAGGAAATCTCCCCGAATGCTATGTCCGATGTATCACGAGTATAAGGCGATAGACTTGGCTTCCTACGGATAAAGGATAACAACCTAGTGGGGTCTCCCTTTATATATGCGATGGTACATGGAGCACAATTCCATACTAGCACTATCTAAATCCAAGAGGCGAACGACATCGACTAGGCTTAATGATGGCAGAACATGTCACTAGCCTAGACCTCTAAATATTTCGTTAATGTTTCAATGCTGCCTTAAGGTAAATTGAATAAATTTTAGTGCTGATCTTCAATTATGCTTCAATTTCCAGGCCCTACCGAATGTTATGTCTCAAAATCCTCTAAATGCACACTACATGCCACAATGTATCACTTTGTTTTATGAATAGCTAACTACAGGAAGGTTGAGAGATTTCACACAATAACGACATGATCACAAAACAACCACTAGTGTCTCTAATGCACGTTAATACAACTAAAAGCTTTTCTTTTAGAGTTATAAATCACTAATAACAAAGAAAATATTTAATTTACATTAACTAATCAAAAGCGAAAGAGATTTTTTTTGTGTATTTTCAATGTTTAAGAGCAAAGTGCGCTAAAAAAAATGAAAACTAATGAAAAGAAAAATTCGAGAAGAGATAGAAAAAGAGAAAAGACAAGCAAGTTCACTCAATGCCAAACACAACAATCAGACCTCAAATTGACAAACAAGTCCTTCAAATCAAAGAGGAATCCCAAATACTCAAATGAACCGTGTAATATAGGCCCAAAACGAGACAAAGCGAAATTCGAATGAAGAAGAAGCCAATAACTCAAATAACACTGCAAAACAATGGAAAACCACCAAATGAATGCAAAGAAGCAGTAATGAAATTGACTGATCAAACGAAGACCAAAAACTCCTACGAGAGGCTCAACACACTATAGCACCTAGATGTCGTAGGGCTAGAATGTAAAATCGATAGTAGAGGGTAAAAAAATGGAGGCTGAAGGTCACACTCAGTCAAACAAGGCTCCAAAACACTCAGGAAGTCGAAAAAATGACACAAAAACCACAGAACAAGCTCAAAAAGCCCAAAAATAAGCAAACACTAGCACCTCAAGGATTGGCGCGACTATCAGGTTGCAACTAGTGCCAAAACAGGATTGGCGTGAGGGATAAATTGGAAACATGCGCCAGCTGGCACGACTGTTAGGGAAAAAACCATGCCAGTCGAGTTTACTAATGCAAAAGATGAAAAATACCAATCAGGGAGAAGATTAAGGATGGTGAAGCTAAACAAAGGTTTAACACTAGAAAAGAGCGAACCAAAAGAGCTGATCAAGCAGGAAAAGAGAAAAATCAATCTAAAAGACAAGACAAACTCCAATCGATGTCCCCCTAGTGGAGTCGCCAATTTTTTGGTGAGGTAAATCCCCTCTATGGACAGAGGTGATCCCTACTAGCCCAAATCGGGTCTAGCAACAACCGAGTCACACTAAGATGCAAGTTCCTAATTGCAAAATACCAAGATGCAACAAGAGGCCTACCTTAAGTCCTACACTACTGTTGCTTCCAGAGAAGATGGTGCTTCCATCCCTCGCTATTTAAGATCACAATTCTCTCGCTAGGCACGTTCGAACACCTGCATGTACACAAAGAAACAACAAACAAACAAGCGTAAAACCTAATACATGCAACTATGTATCAGTCAGAGAAGATACAACTCATAATCATAAAACATGAACATCTGAGTGGAACCATAATCGAAGTCATTTATTATTAATTAGAACAAAGAAAGATACAACCTGAGCTCTGACGCTGGATCTTCCTTTGGCGGGTCAATAGCGGAGTACGTCTCGGTAAAGCTCGTCAGGAATGGGACAAGTCTCTCTCTTCGGCTGTCTGACGATAATCTCCTTACTAATGATTCAGCTCTATTCAGGCTAGCTTGCAAAGGGAAAATGACAAGCTTATATAGATGGTGGAAGGGGAGTTGGGATCCCTACAATGGTGGGATTGGCCCTATCCTCACAGAAGCTTCCATGATAGGTGGAAAACCACTTCCCCTACATGGAGATCCTAAGCCAAACCTCCCAACTCATTTTATAGACATGTTCAGGAGTTGGTTGGAATCAAACTTCTGCCATTGATTTTTAAAAAACAATCCTTACTAAGCCTGGTGCGGGTAATACACTGGGACAGAGCGTCAGTTGGTGTGCCATCTTTGGTGGATTTCCCCCATTGGAGCAAGGGTTGAACTGTCTAGTTGCGCCAAGGCAAAAAGGGTTATTTTTAGGGCTTTTCACAGGAAATTGTCTTAAGGGAAATGATTCTCTTTGTCAAGGGGAATGCCATGAAAGTGGTTTCAGGTCATGTCACTACTCATAGGTCATGGAATAGGCCCTCCAATGTGCGAGACGAGGGATTGCAGGGACGGTGACAAATTACTGTGTAACATATGCCCCCTAAAGCATGAGGCCTGAGAGAGAGAGAGAGAGGGGTGAAATGCTTTACGGGAATGTTCCAACTGAAAACACTGTCGTCGGAAGACCTGCATAGACCAGTACAAATGATATCTCAAATACATGATATATGTGGTATAGGTGTAGCCATCCATAACAGAGTATACAATAATCAAGATCTGATGCATGGACGTAGCCATCCAGTGAGGATCGATAAATAGAATCAGGTATGGTTGCAGCCATCCAATCAATGAGTCATGTAATCAATCATAAAAATCCAGAAAATTCGCATCCTGGATTCCAACAGCCAAAATCCAGGGTCTTGTGCTCCATCTCAACCTGAACAGAGTACAAGTTCAAGCATGTGAATAAGTGAGCTGAAGTCGAACATGCAAGAACATCGCCTGATTACTAGCCAATGATGAAATATGTTAACAAACACGAGAGGAACCACCAATAATGACAATGGCCCTCAAGGTACTATAGGTACAATCCACGGAATTTGAATAGTGAGCTGGCATCGAACACCCGCAGAATCATCTGATCGAAGGTCAATGATGAAAACCTTGCATCGAATGCGAAGAACCTGCCATTGAGGCATGCAGGCTCCAAGGTACTGGAAGGGAGTCTCTAGATCAACTTCTTGGATAATGATCTGAAGTCGACAGGAAGTGACCTTGATCGAAGGTGGGCCATAGTGTTTCCTACAACATCGACACGAGACAGAGGAACATAATATTGTGAATCAAGATCAGATGAGAATCAAAGGAAGGTTGAAACTTGCAGAGGTAAACTTCTCTTGAACATATCAGTGGCACGATAGTGTATTTGGCATTATTTGACATCAAAAGATCAGAGGTCATGATGATGGGGCAAAGAGAAGATGAGAGGTCAAAAAGGATTACCCAAACCCATGGAGGCAAGCATAAAATGAGATGAGATGTCCCGAACCTAACACGAATGCAGACAAGTGCCATGTTCAAGAGCGACATACTGACGACACGACGACGATACTGGTTCCATTTTTTCCCACCATTTCTAGCGAGTACCCCAATTATTTTTGAAAACAAGCTTGAAGGGGATAGCATATGCTTGTGATATAAATTCGTCCTTCGGACGAATCCATCCTAGTACATTTAACGAGCCCTAGGAAGGAGGAAATCGAATATCGTCATTACGACTGAATCCGATGTCATCAAGGTTTAAGGAGTCTGACAAAGGGAGAACTCAACATCTTTTCATGTTTAGAGAGTTTTAAAAGATAGTAGAAAAGTAAACTCCAAAAGCCTCTTTTCGTAAATAGTTCCTCAGATCCGAAAAGGTAGAAAACTATGTCTCAGTAAACCTCCTAGTCGCAATAGGCTAGGGTATTCCTTTTTCGTAAATAATCTATCCCAGCCCGAAAAAGGGGTAAACGTATACTGGGTAGATGTCGTTTTGCAGCCATTTTAACGAGATCGAAACGACAAGTGACTCGGCAATCTTTTCATGTTTAGAGAGTCAGAAAAGAGCTGAAAGATGACTCCAAAATGACTTTTTTCGTGTTTTTACCGAGTCCGAAAAAGTATAAAATAAAACTCGTATCACTGTCCAAGCTACGTAAAAACCTGTTGCTGCACATGAAAGTGAGCGTAAAATCCATTTTTCGACAAAATATAGCAAAATATTGGGAAAAATGACTTTCGAAACCTTATTTGACTTTGAAAAGTTATAAATATGTCACAAATAGTAAAATCATATTTACTTTTACTTTTTACCTCTTTTGGAGAGAAAGAGTGAGCTTTTGTTGTGCAAAATTGTGGCGGCGATTGTAACCAATCCAGTACATCATTCCAGTTCTTGTTCGTTCCAGGTAAGAGGTGCTCTCCTTAGCTTTGTTTTGATTCATTTATTGTAGATTTACATTATGTGTTTGATCCCTGGGGGAACCCTTTGCAAAATTAGGGCTCGACCAATTGGCGCGAGTATCGGGCACGGAACCGCGCCAATCGGCTCCTTTTTGCAAAGGGGTCGCGCCATTTGGCATGACTGTTAGCAAAACAGTCACGCCAATGGCGAAACTCAAATTTCTGCCTTAGTTTGACAAAATGTAAGCCAATCAGTTGAATTTTTAAGTGTTGCAGAGATCTAATAAGGTTTTTTTGACCATGTTGGTGTAGATACCCAGCCACAATGGTGATTGAGTGGAAGGAGAGGGAGCATGGTGAAGAGGATGAAATGGCCATGCAAAATGAAGCATGTATGGCTGCCCTCTGAAATTGCAGTCTCAATAAGTTTTTCCTCACACCATGTTTGCAAGCTCAACCTGAGCTATTGCAATATTTGATTAGCATATGGGACGAGAATGAAGAAGTGTTCAGGCTTCGAGACCAAGTACTATAACTTGAGGTCTCTGATGTTTATTTCATAATCAGGTTGTCCCGTAGAGGCCCAGTGCCAATCATGACAGGTAGTAGACCTTTTGGAGAAAAAATGGAGATGGTTGTGGCGAGAGTGTGCCCAGGGGAACGGATAGGATCGGGAAGTGGGAAAGTCGACATCCACACAATCCGCGATCTATCACTCCGATTAGTGCTTCACACCATTACATGGGCTGTGGGGTCATAGGCACCACATGAGGAAACCAAAGCACAACTCCTACTAGCCTCCGAATGCATGAATCCTACACTTTTTGATTAGGCCACTGCTATAACAACAAACATCAAACGGCAGCTGACAGAGTGCAAGAAGGCCAAACTGAAACAGTTTGGGTACGGTTCCATTCTGGTTTCGTTCATTCTAGAACGATTACCAATTTTCCAGGGCTAAGGGGTGATAGTCGCTGAGCTGTCATTGAGGGAGCCGAGGATGACTCGATGGGCAGCACTCATGCCCAGATCAGGAGGGGGCCAGCAGATGTCCTAGAGGCCTGAGTTTTTTGTATGGCTATGGCGAAAGTTGGTTGTCATTGAGGACTGGCCCTACGCTATTACCGACTTCACGGGGGACCCAGATCTTCCACTCCCGAAGGGGGATGACTGGGACGAGGAGCTGGATATGACTCTTTTTTATTTTTTATGTATTTATGATTTTTTTTGTGATACATGCCTATTCTTAACAAACAGTTCTATGTGTATGCAGATGTTGGCCCAGAGAGGCCCGCCAGCATGTCACCCATTGCACGGAGGACCCCTCTCGCACATGATCCTCAATATGAGGGTGGCGAAGATAGCGAGCTAGTCCAGAACCTGAAGGGTATCACTCGGGGGATCCCAGATTACGCACAGCTAGCAGACGTCCCGATGGCTTACCAGAGACACACGGTGGGGGTGCCTTGTCGCCTCCATCAATTGCTGAGGCGATTGGTGCGCATGGTGACATGCTACCATGAGCACCATGCTGATTAGTCATATAGGGCTTTTATATGCATATTTTTGAGAGACATGTCTCCGGCTATTATTAAAACAGACGTGTATATTTTTTGATTTTATGTGATGTACACAAAATGAAAACTATTCGACATATATATATATATTTCTGGATGGATATTTTTACATGTGATGATGTTTTTTAAAATTTGCGCAAATGTCTATCTAAAACCAAATTAGCTACTGCATCTATTAACGCATTCATGTGTCTGGGTATGTGTTGATATGTGATGTAATTAAAATTTCTCTCCAGTAAACGAATATGTAGATACAGGTGTAAAATGGATGGGTTTCTAACTAAGTAATGACCGTTAAGTTGTAGTACTACAAGCTGTGAGTCCAGATACACAAGTAACACATGAATAATGAGGTTAACAGCCTCGTTTAATAATTCCAAAATGGCACTATACTCCGCGACATTATTTGTGGTAGGCCCCAGACAAACACCTTGAAAATTCATCAACTCACCAGCAGGATCGTAGATTACTTAGGCTGCTAAGGACAGATTCCTGGTACTGCGAGAGGCACCATCCTTGAAACCGATAAAAGGAGTAATAGACATCTACATAATCAAGAAGACCCAATTAGCAGAAAGACACTTACAAATCATACCACACCACACATGCACAAAAATGAAAACACTCACTTATGTACACACACACCACACAATAATAACTCAAGCGTAGTACTTTTTTAGGTGCAGCCCATTCCTAGGCTGTGCCAGAGGAACTCCTTCGTAGTCGATAAGCTCATAGGCCGCATTTTTTAATACTCATTTAACTATATAGGGTCCATGCCACATGGGCTGGAATTTTACTGCTACAAGCTTATTGTGTGCTTGGTCATATAGGAGGATGAGGTCCCCTTCAATGAAAGAACGTAGAGAAACTGATTGATCAAAGTGGGCTTTGACCAGCTTTTTCTGTGCCTCAATAACTTAGGCAGCTAAGTGGTGGGTTTCATCCAGTCGTTCCAAATGCAAGAGACGTTCTTCCTCCAGAGAAGTGTTAGGAAATAGTTCCACAGCTAACTTCAAGGAAGAAATTTCGCATTCAACCAAGAGAGTCACTTCCAAACCATACACCAATTGGAAATGTGTGAATCTGGTTGCGTTCTTTACAAACATTTGATAAGCCTAGAGAGCTGAGAACAATTGGAGACGCCAATTGGATTTGTGGATACCAATCGTTCATTGAAGCATCGTGACTAGAACCTTGTTCACAGCCTCAACCTGGCCATTCGCCTGGGGGTAGTGTGGCGTTGAGCTATCATGGTGTAAGCCCAACTTTGATGTCAGCTCAGCCATCATGTAATCCCAAAAATGAGTGCCATGATCGGTGACAATGGCTTGAGGGACTCCGAAACACGTAATAACATGGTTGAAAAGGAATTGGGCAACTGTCTTACTGTCGGCAGCTAATGTAGGCATCGCTTCGGCCCACTTAGTGAAGTAGTCCATGGAAACAATTATATAAGCATGCCCCTTGGTTGAGTGAGGGTTACATGTCATAAAATCTACACCCCATTTAGCAAAAGGGCCTATGGTAATGATAGGATGCAAGGGTAGGGGTGGCGCGCACATCTTGCGCTGAAAGACCTAGCACGCATGAAATTTTCAGACTGCAACAATACAGTCTTTGAATATAGACAGCTAGAAGTAACCTGCATGCAAAATATTTTGGGCGGTGGCATACCTCGACATGTGACTACCACAGGTGCCACTATGATAGTCATTCAAGACTCTCTCAGCCTCTTCTAGGGTCAAGCACCGGCGGAGCACAGAATCAACTCCGACATGGTACAAGGTATCTCCTATAATGTAGTATGGTTGAGATTGATGTCGAATCTGATGTCGAGCATCCTTTGTCAATTCAGACCGGAACGTGGATGTTTGAAGATACACGATAGTGTCACCGTACCATGGATCACGAGTGCTGATGAGAAAGAGTGTTTCATCTGGGATATGATCCTCGAATTGGGATGGAACAAAGTCTGTCAGGAGAGAGAAAATAAGATCAGCAAAATCCAATGATTTCATCAACTTAGCAGTGGTGAACTCTAAATCTAACTCCTGAAATATTACAATCCACTTGGAGTACTTTCCCCCCCAGCAATTGTCGAGACAATATATATGTCATGGGGTTGCGGTCAGAAACCATGGTTACGGTACGCAACATGATGTAATGGCAGAATCATTGAATGGCCTGAACCACAGCAAGAGACAACTTCTCGACATGAGCATAACGTGTTTCCGTATTGAGAAGATTCCGAGATAGATAATAAACTATGTGTTCATTCCCATCATCGTCATCCTGTACCAAAACCATAACTATCGTGTTAAACGCAACGGCCAAATAAAGGGTGAAATCTCGATGATAGTTGGGAGGACATATGAGTAGAGCGTTAAAGAGAAACATTTTAAGCTTATCAAAAGATCGCTAGGAAATCTTGTCCCAATGAAAGGGAATGTCCTGTTTTAAAAGTTGGGTAAAGCCCTTGGCCACTTCTGCATAATTTGGAATGAAACGTCGTAAGAAGTTAGCTTTCCCTTGCAGAATCTGTAGTTGATGTAATGAGGAAGGGGATGGGAGGTTGATGATGGCCTCAACCTTGAGGGGGTCAAGGCGAATTCCATATTTGGAGACGATGAATTCCAAAAGATGACCAGAATCCATGCAGAAAATGCACTTATGAGGATTGAGCCTAATATTGTAGCATCTGCAACGGAGGAAAATCTGGCAGGATGGTCCTCACGCCGAGCTGAATGGGCTGGAAAATCATCCAGATATGGCTGAACAATATGAAATATGTCATGGAAAGCATAATACATAGCACACTGGAAGGTAGCTCAAGCATTTTTAAACCGAATGGGAAATTTTTGTAAGCGAAAGTACCCCACGGACAGATAAAGGCAGTCTTATTTTGATCAGCAGGTAAAATATTAATTTGATTGTACCTATATAAGCTGTCCATAAGGGAATAAATCTCACTCCCCGTGCATTCATCAATGATTTTATCTATAAAAGGAGTGGGGTAATTGTCCTTAGGACAAGCTCCATTAATGTCTCGGTAATCAACACAGACCCGTATAGTGCCTTGCTTCTTATCTACAGGGACAATATTTGAAACCCATTTGTTGAGGGGAATAGGATATATAAAGCCAGCGCTAAGACGTTTTTCAACTTCTGCCTTTATAGCTATGGCTTTTCGGGGATGCACTGGGCGTAGACGCTGACACACAGGTTTCGCACATGGATAGTTAGGAATCTCATGCATGACTATACTGGGATCAATCCCAAGCATCTCTTCATAGGACCATGCAAAAGCATCTCTGAATTCGCAAAAAAGGTTCATATAAACTTGTATCTCTTCAAGAGAACAAGTCACTCCCACATGAATATTCTCGACTACCCCTGGTTTGATGGAGATGTCGATTGGCATGGTTTGAGTAATATTACTCAGTTTTCCCTCCAAATGGACCTCATGAGTCAATATCGGTGTTTGAAAGGGAAGAGTGGGAACCTGAGATGTGAAGTGCTCTAGACAATCATAAATTTCCCCCAGGCCGGGCATGAACGAGGAACGATGATGTCCATCGCTCCATGGCAGATCTTCAAGAGACATTGTTTCAACAATAGCTTCATCTGAAGGGAAGAATTCTCTTAAAGGGCCAGGCGAATCCGCATCGCCAAGCGAAGGGGATTGAGAATATATATCCAGATCCATGCTCGAAGGAGCATGTTCAGGAGGAGGATTAGATGCAGCGACGATTTCACAATAATTAATCTCAACTGGAGTTAACACTATTGATTCTCCGAAATAAGTCACCTGTTCAGGCGAAGGGATGATCCAAGGGTCGTTGGACCTAGAGACCATATTAACTTGAATGGTGTGTAGTGGTGGCGCGGGAAAAATACCCATGAGGATGGGGTCCTTGAAGAGACCGGGTCCTACACTGTTGGGGGGATTGGAGATCTGATCCACGTAAGGAACATTGTTCATAGAGGATGAGGTGAAGAAAGAAAATTGATCCATAGTGATGATTTTTCCCTCATGAGGGAACTTTAGAAGCCGAAAGAGGGTGGATGAAACTCATAGCATGGTGTGACTCCAACTACAGCCAAGAAGGAGCTTGTAGTTGACCTTGGCATCAACCACTTCTACTTCTACGTTGAATATCTTCCCCTGTAATGTGATCGGAAAACTCTCGATAACACCTAGGGGTTTCGATTCCAAACCATCGAATGCCTCTAGGGCATTGGGAAACAATGTAAGAGTCAGAGAGACAATGGCCTTCTAGTAGGTGGATGATATAACATAGCTGGAAGCACCTTCATCCACAATGGCCCTATGGATGTTGAGGTTGTTGATCTTGACTTGGATAACAAGAGCGATTTGATGTGGAAGTCGGGGGAAAATTTTTTCTAGGTCGAAGGTGAGAAGATTAGAATCAGTGGGATCGATTCCACTGATTGCAGACAACAGAGCCTTTCGTTGTGATGGGAAACTATGAAGCACTTCCAATGCAGACATTACAGAAGGCGCCTGTGCCAAATCCTCAACAATACTATAGTGCTGAGCGGCACTGGCGTTTGGGTTGTAGGAAAAATTTTCAAAACACCTTTAGAGAAGGTGGCCTCACAACAGGTTCAATGATGGGCTTCTCAGTTCCTAAAGGACTGGAGACAGGTGGGGAGGTGGGCCATCCACAATTTTCCTTCCAGCTGCCTGGCGTGATCTAGCATAATCCTTCGAACATGTAGCAATTGAGACAGGTGTAGCACCATTCATCATAAATACCTAGGACCCAAATGGTATAGACGGTGAAGGCTGCTCAACCATCTGGGTCTGTTGAGACGGGAAGGATTCTTTGAGAACTGCTAGAGTCCCTTTGGAGCCTTTAAGAAGTTGACTAACTTTAGATCGTCGGGGAAAATATTTTGTATAATGGTATCCTTCATAGATAAGGCAGGGGTACTTCGGTTTACGTTGGGAATTGTCATCAGTATGAGGTTTAGAAGACTCTGGTTTCAGGGCATCGAGTTTAGATTTTCCTTTGCCCTTCTTCTTTCCTTTGGAGGCCTTTTTCGTAGGATTAGCCTAAACGGCGTTGACCTCCGCAGTCTTACCAGAATCCGGAGGGGCGGGAAGAGCAGAATTATTGGAAGAATTGGACTTCTCCTTCCCATTTGAGGATTTCTGAGAATTTTGAGAAACAGAACCAATAACACCATCCACCGCTGGGGTAGGTGGTGCTTTAGAGGTCCCGAGCGGTGGAGCATCAGTAAAAATGTCATAAAGCGTGCCGGACTGAGAGTACACTAGATAAAGGTACTGGGCACATGCGATGGCTTGTTCTTCAGTCATACATACCCCCATAGAAATATCTTGAGTGATCTTTCTAACGAAGGAGGTGGTGAACCAATGAGTTAGCAGCTGATCAGGTCTATCAAACTTGATCAATCTACGACGACGTGGCCACTGTTGAATATGATCAGATATGTGGGTGGCTTTATCCTGCTTCAAGGAAGTCCGGAGATGCGTCCCGGTTTCATAATGAACCGGTAACTGGAAGTGTGTCAGAAAATCCATGGCTAACATATTGAAGTCTTGAAAGATGCCGTGAGGTGATTCTATATACCACTTAGCGGCAGCACCGGTAAGAGCGCGCTGGAAGAGACGTAAAAAAATTGAATCATCCACCCAAGAGTTGGACGAACACTATAGATGGTAGGTCATTACATGAGCTTGGGGGTCCTCTCAAACTTTACCTTCAAACTTATGACAGTCACCGGGCACCTTGGTCGGAACTGGAGGCTAATAAGGATTGTGAAGAATTGGATCATTGGTTAATTTAGAAATGTCCGGTAATTCCAAGGTGGCCAAGAATGGAAACTGAGTATTGAAAGGCATACCAGGCCCTCGATAAGGACTTGTACCTATACTCCACCCTGGTTGAGCATAACCTTGCCCCCATTGGTTCAGTCCCAGAGGATTTTGACCATAGGGGGTGTATGCCATCTAGTTAGACTGATACGGTTGCTGGTAACCAGTGTATGGGGGTTGATAACCAGGGTATGGACCCTGATTATATGTCGGCCCCATTTGAGCTGTATACGGATTTGAATGCTGAGTATAGGTATAGCCTGGTTGTTTAAGATAATAATTAGAACCTTAGGGTGGGTTTTAAACCGGTCATGATTGACCTTGAAGATAATAACCGCCTTGGGGTTGAGCAGGCTGCTGGTAAGTGGGGCCCTGTTGAGCCTAATAAGTGGGGCACACAGGCGGATTCTATTGTGGCATAGAGTAAATCAGTTGTTCAGCAGGGTTGGCAGGATGTGCAGGTTGGCCTGGTTGAACAGGTTGACCTGGCTGAACGGGCTATCCTGGTTGAACATGTTGACCTGGGTGAACAGGTTGCACTGGTTGTATAGGTTGACCCAGGTGAACAGGTTGCACTGGTTGAACAGGTTGACCTGGCTGATGAGGAACACCAGGCTGCCCCAGATGAGCCAGTTGGTCTGGTGGTGGAATAGGTACAGGTTGTGCCTGATAACCAGTTTGACTTGTAACAAGACCATAAGAGGGCCCTGGCGATGCAACATTCGGATCAATAGGAAATTGAGGTTAGATAGGTTGCACCATAGGCTGATAGGGTTGGATTTTCCCCCCAGGACCGTACAATGGCCCTGGTTGGTACCCCGGTTGACTTGTGGGTCCTTGAGGTTGCCCTGGTTGGACCACAGGGTGAGGCTCCATAGGTTGACGTTAAGGATTGTAGGACTTTCCTTGCGGACCGTATAACAACCCCTGTTGGCCCAAAGGTTGGCCCTGTAAGGGTTTTCCTTGCGGGTCATAAAGATAACTAGGTTGGCCCTGAAAGGGTTTTCCTTGCAGGTTGGAAGGTTGCCTAGCCTCGGTAGATAGAAAACCTTGAACATACTGATAAGCTTCTGGAGCAGGAAAATGTAGAGGGTTTCCTTGCTCATCGTACTGATATGGAAAAATGTAGACAGGTGTACCATCCTGCGCATAATGCGAAAAATAAGGATGGTTGGGATCTTGGGAGGATTGACCAACCTCTGAGTTCGATTGAGGTAGGGACATTCGATACTCCTCAGGAGAAATGTTCTCCAGAATAGAAGATGCTATATAGACGTCTTCGGGAAGTGACGTAGCCCTTATGGACTATGTAGTAATATCGGGTGTAGATGCAGCCACACAGATAGTGGCCCTAACAGGTACTGATGTGACCTGAGGAGATGACATGAGGGGTGTCCTTGGAGACATCTCTAACGAAGGAGTAATCGACCTCGTGGAAGGAGTTGATACTCCCATAGTAGCGACATCGGTTATAATATGACTTAAAGATATATACCCTACTGGAAGCGAAGGACTTAGCAAAGACATGACAGATAACTCAGGGTTGTCTTATGGGAACATCTGGTAATCTTCACCAGACGTGGGGATTTCCTTACTAGGAGAAGGACTGGATGAACCCATATCTAACCCTACCAATAGATCTTCTAGAAGACGGCGAGGACTAGGAGGAATAACAATAGCTATAAAAAGTGAACCCGATGTAAGAGGAGGGAAATATTCCCCTACTCCAAATCCAAACCAAGCGTTGGATAAGGGCCATTTGAACTCAACTGGTCCTCCAAAGAGAAGCTCAGATAGAACCAGTCCCCCGTCGAGAAACTCAGAGACAATAGGCTGCTGAGGTTTAGTAAAGGATTGAGAGACCTCTGATGAATCATCAGTCTAAGGACTACCAGTAGATGAAACCGAGGGTTCTGCCACTGTGACAGTAATGATGAGAGGAAGAGATCAAACAAAAATACACAGGCTAGAAAACCAAGACACACAATCAAACGACTGACAAGAAAATTCTAAACCCATTTGTTGAGGGGAATAGGATATATAAAGCCAGCGTTAAGAATTTTTTCAACTTCTGCCTTTATAGCTGTGGCTTTTCGGGGATGCACTGGGCGTAGACGCTGACATACGGGTTGCGCACATGGATAGTTAGGAATCTCATGCACGACTATACTGGGATCAATCCCAAGCATCTCTTCATAGGACCATGCAAAAGCATCTCTGAATTCGCAAAAAAGGTTCATATAAACTTGTATCTCTTCAAGAGAACAAGTCACTCCCACATGAATATTCTCGACTACCCCTGGTTTGACGGAGATGTCGATTGGCATGGTTTGAGTAATATTACTCAGTTTTCCCTCCGAATGGACCTCATGAGTCAATATCAGTGTTTGAAGAGGTAGAGTGGGAACCTGAGATGCGAAGTGCTCTAGACAATCAGACATTGCCCCCAGGCCGGGCATGAACGAGGAACGATGATGTCCATCGCTCCATGGCAGATCTTCAAGAGACATTGTTTCAACAATAGCTTCATCTGAAGGGAAGACTTCTCTTAAAGGGTCAGGCGAATCCGTATCACCAAGTGAAGGGGATTGAGAATATACATCCAGAGCCATGCTCGAAGGAGCATGTTCAGGAGGAGGATTAGATGCAGCGACGATTTCACAATAATTAATCTCAACTGGAGTTAACAGCATTGATTCTCCGAAATAATTCACCTGTTCAGGCGAAGGGATGATCCAAGGGTCGTTGGACCTAGAGACCATATTAACTTGAACGGTGTGTAGTGGTGGCGTGGGAAAAATACCCATGAGGACGGGGTCCTTGAAGAGACCGGGTCCTACACTGTTGGGGGGATTAGGGATCTGATCCATGTAAGGAACATTGTTCTTAGAGGATGAGGTGAAGAAAGAAAATTGATCCATAGTGATGATTTTTCCCTCACGAGGGAACTTTAGAAGCCGAAAGAGGGTGGATGAAACTCATAGCATGGTGTGAGTCCAACTACAGCCAAGAAGGAGATTGTAGTTGAGCTTGGCATCAACCACTTCTACTTCTACGTTGACTATCTTCCCCTGTAATGTGATTGGAAAACTCTCGAGAACACCTAGGGGTTTCGATTCCCAACCATCGAATGCCTCTAGGGCATTGGGAAATGATGTAAGAGTCAGAGAGACAATGACCTTCCAGTAGGCGGATGATATAACACAGCTGGAAGCACCTTCATCCACAATGGCCCTATGGATGTTGAGGCCGTTTATCTTGACTTGGATAATAAGAGCGATTTGATGTGGAAGTCGGGGGAAAAAAATTTCTAGGTCGAAGGTGAGAAGATTAGAATCGGTGGGATCGATTCCACTAATTGCAGACAACAGAGCCTTTCGTTGTGATGGGCAACTTTGAAGCACTTCCAATGCAGACATTACAGAAGGTGCATGTGCCAAATCCTCAACAATACTGTACTGTTGAGCGGCGTGTTTGGGTTGTAGGAATATTTTCACAAAACACCTTTAGAGAAGGTGGCCTCACAGCAGGTTCAGCGCTGGGCTTCTCAATTTCTAAAGGACTGGAGACAGGTGGGGGAGGTGGGCCATCCACAATTTTCTTTCCAGCTGCCTGGCGTGATCTAGCATAATCCTTCGAACATGTAGCAATTGAGACAGGTGTAGCACCATTCATCATAAAGACCTAGGACCCAAATGGTACATATGGTGAAGGCTGCTCAACCATCTGGGTCTGTTGAGATGGGAAGGATTCTTTGAGAACTGCTAGAGTCCCTTTGGAGCCTTTCAGAAGTTGACTAACTTTAGATCCTCAGGGAAAATATTTTGTATAATGGTCTCCTTCATAGATAAGGCAGGGGTACTTCGGTTTACGTTGGGAACTATCATTAGTGCGAGGTTTAGAAGAATCTGGTTTCAGGGCATCGGGTTTAGATTTTCCTTTGCCCTTCTTCGTTTTTTTGGAGGCCTTTTCCGTAGGATTAGCCTAAACGGCGTTGACCTCCGCAGTCTTACCAGAATCCAGAGGGGCGGGAAGAGCAGAATTATTGGAAGAATTGGACTTCTGCTTCCCATTTGAGGATTTCCGATAATTTTGAGAAACAGAACCAATAACACCATCCACCACTGGGGTAGGTGGTGCTTTAGAGGTCCCGAGCGGCGGAGCATCAGTAAAAATGTCATAAAGCGTGCCGGACTGAGAGTACACCAGATAAAGGTACTGGGCACGCGTGATGGCTTGTTCTTCAGTCACACATGCCCCCATATAAATATCTTGAGTGATCTTGTTAACGAAGGAGGTGGTGAACCAATGAGTTAGCAACTGATTAGGCATATCAAAATTGATCAATCTACGATGACGTCACCACTGTTGAATATGATCAGATATGTGGGTGGCTTTATCCTGCTTCAAGGAAGTCAGGAGATGCGTCCCGGTTTCATAATGAACCGGTAACTGGAAGTGTGTCAGAAAATTCATGGCTAACGTATTGAAGTCTTGAAAGATGCCGTGAGGTAACTCTATATACCACTTAGCGGCAGCACCGATAAGAGTGTGCTGGAAGAGACGTAAACAAATTGAATCATCCACCCAAGAGTTGGACGAACACTATAGATGGTAGGTCATTACATGAGCTTGGGGGTCCTCTCAAACTTTACCTTCAAACTTAGGACAGTCACCGGGCACCTTGGTCGGAACCGGAGGCTAATAAGGATTGTGAAGAATTGGATCATTGGTTAATTTAGAAATGTCCGGTAATTCCAAGGTGGCCAAGAATGGCAACTGAGTATTGAAAGGCATACCAGGCCCTCGATAAGGACTTGTACCTGTACTCCACCCTGGTTGAGCATAACCTTGCCCCCATTGGTTCTGTCCCAGAGGATTCTGACCATAGGGGGTGTAGGCTGTCTAGTTAGACTGATACGGTTGCTGGTAACCAGTGTATGGGGGTTGATAACCAAGGTATGGACCCTGATTATATGTCGGCCCCATTTGAGCTGTATACAGATTTGACTGCTGAGTATAGGTATAACCTGGTTGCTTAAGATAATAATTAGAACCTTGGGGCAGGTTTTAAACCAGTCATGATTGAACTTGAGGATAATAACCGCCTTGGGGTTGAGCAGGCTGCTGGGAAGTGGGGCCCTATTGAGCCTAATAAGTGGGGCACACAGGTAGATTCTGTTGTGGTATAGAGTAAATCAGTTGTTTAGCAGGGTTGGCAGGATGTGCAAGCTGGCCTGGTTGAACAGGTTGACCTGGCTGAACGGGATGTCCTAGTTGAACAGGTTGACCCGAGTGAACAGGTTGCACTGGTTGAACAGGTTGACCCTGCTGAATGGGTTGTCCTGGTTGAACAGGTTGACCCGGATGAACAGGTTGCACTAGTTGAACAGGTTGACCTAGCTGATGAGGAACACCAGGCTGCCCCAGATGAGCCAGTTGGCCTGGTGGTGGAATAGGGCCAGGTTGTGCCTGAAAACCAATTTGACTTGTAACAAGACTATAAGAGGGCCCTGGCGGTGCAACATACATACCAATAGGAAATTGAGGTTACACAGGTTGCACCATAGGCTAATAGGGTTGGATTTCCCCCCGAGGACCATACAATGGCCCTGTTTGGTACCCCGGTTGACCTGTGGGTCCTTGAGGTTGCCTTGGTTGGACCATAGGGTGAGGCTCCATAGGTTGACGTTGAGGGTTGTAGGACTTTCCTTGCAGACCGTATAACAACCCCTGCTGGCCCAAAGGTTGGCCTTGTAAGGTTTTTCCTTTCGGGTCATAAAGATAACCAGGCTGGCTCGAGGTTGGCCCTAGAAGGGTTGTCCTTGCAGGTTGGAAGGTTGCCTAGCCTCGGTAGACAGAAAACCTTGAATATACTGATAAGCTTCTGGAGCAGGAAAATGTAGAGGGTTTCCTTGCTCATCGTACTGATATGGAAAAATGTAGACGGGTGTACCATCCTGTGTATAATGCGAAAAATAAGGATGGTTGGGATCTTGGGAGGATTGACCAACCTCTGAGTTCTATTGATGTAGGGACAATGGATACTCCTCAGGAGAAATGTTCTCCAGAATAGAAGATGCTATATAGACATATTCGGGAAGTGACGCAGCCCTTATGGACTATGTAGTAATATCGGGTGTAGATGCGGCCACACAGATAGTGGGCCTAACAGGTACTGATGTGACCTGAGGAGATGACATGAGGGGTGTCCTTGGAGACATCCCTAACGAAGGAGTAATCAGCCTCGTGGAAGGAGTTGATACTCCCATAGTAGCGACATTGGTTATAATATAACTTAAAGATATATACTCTACTGGAAGCGAAGGACTTAGCGAAGACATGACAGATAACTCAGGGTTGTCTTATGGGAACATCTGGTAATCTTCACCAGACGTGGGGATTTCCTTACTAGGAGAAGGACTGGATGAACCCATATCTGACCCTGCCAATAGATCTTCTAGAAGACGGAGAGGACTAGGAGGAATAACAACAACTATAAAAAGTGAACCCGATGTAAGAGGAGGGAAATATTCCCCTACTCCAAATCCAAACCAAGCGTTGGATAAGGGCCAGTTGAACTCAACTGGTCCTCCGAAGGGAAGCTCAGATAGAACCAGTCCCCCGTCGAGAAACTCAGAGACAATAGGTTGCTGAGGTTTAGCAAAGGATTGAGAGACCTCTGATGAATCGTCAGTCTAAGGACTACCAGTAGATGAAACCGAGGGTTTTGCCACTGTGATAGTAATGATGAGAGGAAGAGATCAAACAAAAAAACACAGGCTAGAAAACCAAGACACACAATCAAACGACCGACAATAAAATTCTAAAAGGGCATGTGATCGCAGGTGATTTATTTTACCACATTGAAACTTAGAAAGCTCACTGTTTCATGTTTTAAGAGTCGAGAAATGGATGAAAGGTGACTCTATCTCTTTCAGTTTTGAAACAAGCGTGAAATGACAAGCGCTTGATGATCCTTTCAAATTTAATGAATCAGAAAAGATCAAAATGACTACGCTGGAACTCTAGGCAAAGGGTGTACCAAATATCCATGAACTGAAATATACACCTTGGATTCAAAATGAAAGAGAAATCAACCAAGGACTTAACGTACGTGCAAGAAATCTCCCCGAATGTTGTGTCCAATGTATCACGGGTATAAGGCAGCAGACTCGGTTTCCTACCAATAAAGGATAGCAACCTAGTGGGGTCTCCCTTTATATATGCGACGGTAAGGGGAGCACAAGCCCGTACTAGCGTTGTCTAAATCCAAGAGGCGAACGATAGCTACTAGGTTTAACGACGCCGGAACACGTCACTAGCCTAGACCTCTAAATATTTCGTTAATGTTTCAATGCTTCCTTAAGGTAAATTGAATAAATTTTATTGTTTATCTTCAATTAAGTTTCAATTTTCAGGCCCTACCGAATTTTATGTCTCAAAATCCTCTAAATGAACACTACATGCCACAATGTATCACTTTGTTCGATGAATAGCTAACTACGGGAAGGTTGAGAGCTTTCACACAATAACGAAATGATCACAAAACAACCACTAGTGTCTCTAATGCATGTTAATGCAACTAAAAGCTTTCTTTCAGAGTTATAAATCACTAATAACATAGAAAATATTTAATTTACATTAACTAATCAAAAGCAAAAGAGATTTTTTTTTGTGTATTTTCAATGTTTAAGAGAAAAGTGCACTAAACAAAATGAAAACTAATGAAAAGAACAATTTGAGAAGAGATAGAAAAAGAGCAAAGACAAGCAAGTTCACTCAATGTCAAACACAACAATCAGACCTCAAATTGGCAAAGAAGTCCTTCAAATCAAAGAGAAATCCCAAAGAGTCAAATGAACCGTGTAATCTAGGCCTAAAATGAGACAAAGTGGAATTAGAATGAAGAAGAAGCCAATCACTCAAATAACACTACAAAACAATAGAAAACCACCAAATGAATGCAAAGAAGCAGTAATGAAATTGACTGATCAAACGAAGACCAAAAACGCCTACGGGAGGCTCGACACACTATAACACCTAGATGCCCTAGGGCTAGAATGTAAAATCGATAGTAGAGGGCAAAAAATCGAAGGATGAAGGTCACACTCAGTCAAACAAGGCTCCACAACACTCAGGTAGTCGAAAAAATGACACAAAAACCACAGACCAAGCTCACAAAGCCCAAAAAGAAGCAAACCCTAGCACCTCATAGGATTGGCACGACTGTTAGGCTGTAACTAGCACCAGAATAGGATTGGCGCGAGGGATAAACTGGCAACATGTGCCAGTTGGCGCGACTGTCAGGGAAAAAACTAAGCCAGTTGAGTTTACTAATGCAAAAGATGAAAAAGATCAATCAGGGAGCAGATCAGGGATGGTGAAGCTAAACAAAGGTTTAACACTAGAAAAGAGTGAACCAAAAGAGCTGATCAAGCAGGCAAAGAGAAAAATCAACCGAAAATACAAGACAAAGTCCAATCAATTTCCCCCCAGTGGAGTCGCTAGTTTGTTGGAGAGGTAAATCCCCTATGTGGATAGAGGCGATCCCTACTAGCCCAGATCAGGTCTAGCAACAACTGAGTCATGCTAAGACGCAAGTTCCTAATTGCAAAAGACTAATATGCGATAAGAGGCCTACCTTAACTCCTACACTGTTGTTTCTTGTAGAGAAGATGGTGCTTCTGTCTCTCGCTATGGCAGATCATAATTCTCCCGCTAGGCACGTTCGAACACCTACACGTACACGAAGAAACAACAAACAAACAAGCGTAAAACCTAATACATGCAACTATGTATCAGTTAGAGAAGATACAACTCATAATTATAAAACATGAACATCTAAGTGGAATCATAATTGAAGTCATTTATTATTAATCAGAACAAAGAAAGATACAACCTAATCTCTAACATTGGATCTTCTTTTTGCGAGTTGACAGCGGAGTACGTCTCAGTAAAGCTCATCGGGAATGGGACAAGTCTCTCTCTTCAGTTGTCTGACAATAATCTCCTTACTAATGATTCAACTCTATTCAGGCTAGCTTGCAAAGGGAAAATGAAAAGCTTGTATAGATGGTGGAAGGGGATTTGGGATCCCTACAATGGTGGGATTGGCCATATCCTCAAGGAAGCTTCCATGATAGGTGGAAAACCACTTCCCCCTACACGGAGATCCGGAGCCAAACCCCCCAACTAATTTTAGAGACTCATTCAGGAGTTATTTGGAATCAAACTTCCACCATTTATTTATAAAAAAAATCCTTATTAATCTTGGCGCGGGCAATACACTGGGACAGAGCACTAGTTGGCGCGCCATCTTTGGTGGATTTCCCCCATTGGCACGAGGGCTGAACTGTCTAGTCGCGCCAAGGCAAAAAGGGCTATTTTTAGGGCTTTTTATAGGAAATTTTCTTCAGGGGAATGATTTTCTTTGTCAAGGAGAATGCCATGAAAGTGGTTTCAGGTCATGTCACTGCTCACAGGTCACAGAATAGGCCCTCCAATGTGCGGGACGAGGGATTGTAGGGACGGTGACAAATTACTATGTAAAAGTAAGGTTAAGGTTATAGTTAAGGTTAGGGTTAGGGTAAGGTTAGGGTTAGGTTATAGTTAAGGTTAAGGTTAGGTTAAGGTTAAGGTTAAGGTTATGGTAATGGTTATGGGAAGGTTAAGGTTAAGGTTAAGGTTAAGTTAAATTTAAGGTTATGGTTAGGGTTAAAATTAAGTTTAAGGTTAAGGTTAAGGTTTTGGTCAAGGTTAGGGTTAGGTTATAGTTAAGGTTAAGGTTAGGTTGGGTTATAGTCAAAGTTAAGGTTAAGGTTAAGGTTAAGGTTAGGTTATAGTGAAGGTTAAGGTTAATGTTAAGGTTAAAGTTCAGATTAAGGTTAAGGGTAAGGTTAAGGTAAGGGTATGGTTAAGGTTACATTAAGGTAACTGTTCTAATTAAGGTTATACTTAAGGGTAAATTTAAGGTTAATGTTAGGTTAAGGTTCAAGTTATGGGTTTAGTCAGGTTAAGGTTACGTTAAGGTAAAGGTTAAGGTTAAGGTTACGTTAAGGTAAAGGTTATGGTTAAGGTTAGGGTTAAGGGTAAAGTCAAGGTTAAGTTTAGGTTAAGGTTAAGGTTAAGTGTTTGGTCAAGGTTAGGGTTAGGTTATAGTTAAGGTCCAGGTTAAGGTTAGGTTACGAGTAAGGTTAAGGTTAAAGTTAAGTTAAGGTTATTGTTAAAGGTTTGGTTAAGGTCAAGGTTATAGTTAAGGTCAAGGTTAAGGTTAAGGTTATGGTTAAGGTTAAGGTTAATTTTAGGTAAAGTTTAATGCTAAGGGTAGTTTATAGTGAAGGTTAAGGTTAAGACCCGTAACTTTAAACCTTAACCTTAACCTTCCAGTTAACCTTATTTTAAACTTACCTTAACCATAACCTTAACCTTGAACCTAATGATAAACTAACCCTAACCTTGAACAAACCCTTAAAAGTAGCCTTAACCTTAACCTTAACTAAACCCTTAACCTTAACCTTAATCTTAACATTAACATTTACCCTAACCTTACCCTAACCATAACCTTAACTTTACCCTAACCATAACCTTAACCTTACTCTAAAATTACCCTAACCATAACCTTAACTTGAACCCTAACCTAACCTTACCCAAACCCTTAACCTTAACCTTAATCTTAACCTAACCTTAACCAAACCCTTAACCTTAACCTTAACCTTAACCTAACCTTAATCTTGACTTTACCCTTAACCTAACTTTAACCTTAACTATAACCTAACCCTAACCTTCACCTTAACTTTACCGTTAACCTTTACCTTAACCTTCACCTTAACCTAAGCTTAACCTTAACCTTAACCTTAACCTTATCTTACCCTTAACTTAACCTTAACCTTAACTATAAACTAACCCTAACCTTGAATTTACCTTAACATAACCTTAACCCACTAACCTTAACCTTAACCTTGACATAACCTAAGGTAAAAGTTAGGTTAAGGATAAAGTCAAGGTTAAGGTAAAGGTTAAGGGTAAGGTTAAGGTAAGGGTAAGGTTAATGTTACGTTAAGGTAAAGGTTATAGTTAAGGTCAGGGTTAAGCATAATGTCAAGTTTAATGTTAGGTTAAGGTTCAAGTTATGGGTTTAGTCATGTTAAGGTTACGTTAAGGTAAAGGTTAATGTTAAGGTTACATTAAGGTAAATGTTATGGTTAAGGGTAAAGTAAAGGTTAAGGTTAGGTTAAGGTTAAGGTTCAGGGTTTGGTCAAGGTTATGGTTAGGTTATAGCTAAGTTTAGGTTAAGGTTAAGTTAAGGGTAAAGTTAAGGTTAAGGTAAAGGTTAAGGTTAAGGTGAAGGTTAAGGGGTTAAGGTAAAGTCAAGGTCTAGGTTAGGGTTACGTTAAGGTAAATTCAAGGTTAAGGTTAGGGTTAGGTTAAGGTTAAGGTTAAGATTAAAGGTAAGGTTAAGGTTAAGGTTAGGGTAAATTGAAATTTAAGGTTAACAAAAGGTTAGGGTAAGGTTAAGGTTAAGGTTAAGGTCAAGGTTAGGGTTAGGTTAAGTTAAGGTTAAGGTTAAGGTTAAGGTTCAGGTTAATGGTAAGGTTATGGTTAGGTTAAGGTTTAGGTTAAGTTTAACATAAGGTTAAGGTTAGGTTAAGGTCTAGGTTAAGGTTAGGGTTAAGTTTAAGGTTAGGGTTAAGGGTTTGGTCAAGGTTAACCTAACCTCAAGGTTAGGGTTAGGTTATGAATAACGTTAAGGTTAGGTTAGGGTAAAGTCAAGGTTAAGGTTAAGGTTAAGGTCAAGGGGAATATTAAGATTAATGTTAGGATAAGTTAAGGTTAAGGTTAAGGTTATAGTTAACATTAAAGTTAAGGGAAAAGTTAAGGTTAAGGTGAAGGTTAAGGGTAAAATTAAAGTTAAGGTTAAGGTTAGGGTTAGGTTATAGTTAAATTCAAGGTTAAGTTTAAGGTTAAGGTTAAGGGTAAGGGTAAAGTTAAGTTCAAGTTTATGTTTAGGTTATAGCTAAGCTTAAGGTAAGGTTAAGGGTAAATTAAAGGTTAATTTTAAGTTTAAGGTTACAGGATTAGTAAGGTTAAGGTTAAGGTTAGCTTAACGTTAAGGGTGAAGGTCAAGGATACGGGTCTTAACCTTAACCTTACCCTTAACCTTCACCCTTAACCTTAACCTTAACCTTAACCTTAACCTTCACCACAGCTTAACCTTAACCTTAATCTTAACCTTACCCTTAACCTTCACCTAAACCTTGACCTTAACCTTACCCTTAACCTAATCTTAACCTTAACCTAACGGTAACCTTAATCTTAACATTACCCTTAGGTTAACCTAACCTTAACCTAAGGGTAAGGTCAAGGTAAAGGTTAATGCTAAGGTTAAGGGTAAGGTTAACCTTAACCTAACCTTAACATTAAACTTGACCTTAACTATAACCTTAACCTTAACCTAACTAAACCTGTAACCTTAACTTTACCCTTACCATAACCTTAACCTTAAGGTAAAGATTAAGGTTAAGGTTAAGGTTAAGGGTAAGGTTAGGTTAAGGTTAAAGTCAAGGTCAAGGTTAAGGTTAAGGTGAGGGGAAGGTTAAGGTTAAGGTTAGGGGAAGGTTAAGGTTAAAGTCAAGGGTAAGGGTAAAGCTAAGGTTAAGGTTATGTTAAGGTTAAGGTTAAGGGTTATGTCAAGGTTAGGGTTGAGTTAATGTTAAGGTTAAAGGTTAAGGTTAATTTTAAGTTTAAGGTTAAGGTAAGGTTAAGTTAAGGGTAAAGTTAAGGTTAAGGTTAAGGGTAAGATACGGTAAAGGGTTAAGGTTAACCTTAACCTGACATTAACCTTAAATTTACCCTTAATCTAACCTTAACCTTAAACTAACCTTCACCTTCACATTGAATTTAACCTTAACCTTCCCCTAACCTTAACCCTAACCTTAACCTTAACCTTAAACTTCCCATAACCATAACCTTAACCTTGACTTTACACTTAACCTAACCTTAAGTGTTTGGTCAAGGTTATGGTTAAGGTTAAGGTTACAAGTTTAGTGAGGTTAAGGTTATAGTTAAGGTCAAGGTTAGGTTAAGGTTACCCTTACCCTTACTTTACCCTTACCCTTAATCTTGACCTTGACCTTAACCTTACCCTTAACCTTATCTTAACCTTAACCTAACCTTAACCTTAACTTTACCCTTAACCTTAACTTTACCCTTAACCTTACCTTAACCATAACCATAACCTAACTTTAACCTTAACCTTACCCTTTACCTTATCTTAACCTTACCTTAACACTAACCTTAACCTTGAACTTAACTATAACCTAACCCTAACCTTGACCAAACCCTTAACCTTAACATCGACCTTAACTTACCATTAACCTTAACTTTAACCTTAACTATAACCTAACCCTAACCTTAACACTAACCTTAACCTTAACCTTAACTTAACGTTAACCTTAACCTTAATCTTCCCATAACCTTAACTTTTACCTAACCTTAACCTTAACCTTAACCTGACTAAACCCTTAACCTTAACCTTAACCTTAACATTGAGATTAACCTTAACCTTCCCCTAACCTTAACCCTAACCTAAACCTTAACCTGAACCTAAACCTAACCTTAAATTTACCCTTAACCTAACCTTAACCTTACCCTAACCATACTAAACTCGTAACCTTAACCTTAACCTTAACTTTACCCTTAACCTTAACTTTACCCTTAACCTAACCTTACCCTTAACCTTAACCTAACTTAACCCGCAACCTTAACCTTAACCTTAACCTTAACTTGACCTAACTATAACCTAACCCTAACCTTGACCAAACCCTTGACCTTAACCCTAACCTTAACCTTTACCCTAACCTTAACCTTAACTTTACCTTAACCTTGACTTTACCCTTAAACTAACCATAACCATAACCTTATCTTAACCTTAACCTTATCCTAAGCTTTACCGTTAACCTAACATTAACCTTTACCATTAACCTAACCTTAACCTTGTCTTTAACCTTAACCTAACCCTAACCTTGACTAAACCTGTAACTTTAACCTTAACCTTTAACATTACCCTAACTTTAACCATAACCTTAACCTTAAGCTTAACTTTACCCTTAACCTAACCTAACTATAACCTAACCTTAAACTTAACTTTACCCTTAACTTAACCTTAACCTTAACTTTAACCTTAACTTAACCTTAACCTTGACCTCAAGGTTAAGGTTAGGCTATGAGTAAGGTTAAGGTTAAGGTGAAAGTTAAGTTAAGGTTAATGTTAAAGGTTTGGTTACGGTTAAGTTTATAGTTAAGGTCAAGGTTAAGGTTAAAGTTAAATTTATGTAAAGGTTAATGTTAAGGGTAGGTTATAATGAAGGTTAAGGTTAAGACCCGTAACCTTAAACCTTAACCTTAACCTAATCTTAAACTTAACCTTATCTTAACCTTAAGCTTAAACTTAACCTAACCTAACATTAACCTTAACATCACCCTTAACCTTACCTTAACCATAAACTTAACCTTAACCTTCCCATTAACCTTATCTTAACCTTACCTTAACCATAACCTTAACCTTTACCTTAATGATAACATAACCCTAACCTTGACCAAACCCTTAAAATTAACCTTAACCTTAATCTTAACATTAACATTAACCCTAACCTTACCCTAACCATAGCCTTAACTTTACCCTAACCATAACCTTAACCTTACTCTAAAATTACCCTAACCATAACCTTAACTTGAACCCTAACCTAACCTTACCCAAACCCTTAACCTTTACCTTAATCTTAACCTTAACCTAACCTTAACCAAACCCTTAACCTTAACCTTAACCTAACCTTAATCTTGACTTTACACTTAACCTAACCTTAACCTTAACTATAACCTAACCCTAACCTTGACCTTAACTTTACCGTTAACATTTACCTTAACCTTAACCTTAACCTTAACCTTATCTTACCCTTAACCTAACCTTAACCTTAACTATAAACTAACCCTAACCTTGACTTTACCTTAACATAACCTTAACCTTGACCTTGATATAACCTAAGGTTAAAGTTAGGTTAAGGATAAAGTCAAGGTTAAGGTAAGGGTAAGGTTAAGGTTACGTTAAGGTTAGGGTTAAGGTTAAAGTTAAGGTTAATGTTAGGTTAAAGTTCAAGTTACAAGTTTAGTCAGGTTAATGTTACGTTAAGGTAAATATTAATGTTAAGGTTACGTTAAGGTAAAGGTTATGGTTAAGGTTAGGGTTAAGGGTAAAGTCAAGGTTAAGGTTAGGTTAAGGTTAAGGTTCAGGGCTTGGTCAAGGTTAGGGTTAGGTTATAGTTAAGTTTAAGTGAAGGTTAAGTTAAGGGTAAAGTTAAGGTTAAGGTGAAGGTTAAGGTGTTAAGGTAAAGTCAAGGTCAAGTTTAGGGTTAGGTTAAGGTAAAGTCAAGGTTAAGGTTAGGGTTAGGTTAAGGTTAAGGTTAAGGTTAAAGGTAAGGTTAAGGTTAAGGTTAAGGTTAGGGTAAATTGAAAGTTAAGGTTAAGTCAAGGTTAGGGTAAGGTTAAGGTTAAGGTCAAGGTTAGGGTTAGGTTAAGTTAAGGTTAAGGTTCAGGTTAATGCTAAGGTTATGGTGAGGTTAAGTTTAAGGTTAAGGTTAGGTTAAGGTTAGGGTTAAGGTTAAGGTTAAGGGTTTGGTCAAGTTTAACCTAACCTCAAGGTTAGGGTTAGGTTATGGATAATGTTAAGGTTAGGTTAGGGTAAACTCAAGGTTAAGGTTAAGGTTAAGGTCAAGGAGAAGGTTAAGGTTATAGTTAAGGTTAAGGTTAAGGTGAAGGTTAAGGGTAAAGTTAAAGTTAAGGTTAAGGTTAAGGTTAGGGTTAGGTTATAGTTAAGGTCAAGGTTAAGTTTAAGGTTAAGGTTAAGGGTAAGGGTAAAGTTCAGTTCAAGGTTATGGTTAGGTTATAGTTAAGTTTAAGGTAACGTTAAGGGTAAAGTAAAGGTTAAGGTTAAGTTTAAGTTTACGGATTTAGTAAGGTTAAGGTTAAGTTTACGTTTAGCATGAGGTTAAGGGTTCGTTATAGCCCATATGCATTACCCTTTTCTGAAGGGTAGTGAGAATGGTTGGGACAACAAACATCCATCTCGTTTGTACTTTGGATACCCTTATAATGGAACCATCGGAGATTGTTGAAGTGATTAATCCCCGGAGAATACAGGGCGTTAAGAACAAATAAATTGTTAGAGGTTCCATTCCTAGTACTAAGATCCTTGGTATTTGGAAAAGAATCTTTGCAAGAAGGATGGTTAGATATTTATTGGAAATACACTAGCCCCTTTTAATTCATAATATTGGGTCAGAATCTTTTTTTTTTCAATTCCACGGATTGCTCCCCATATTACCTACTGTAAAGAAAGGAGGAGCCGTATGAGGTGGGAATCTCATGTACGGTTTTGAAGCGGAGATCATTTCAATGGAATGAACGACCGTAACGGATGTCAGCTCAATCGGAAGGGGAATATGCGGAAGCTTTACAAAATTATTATGAAGCTATGCGACTGGAAACTGATCCTTATGATCGAAGTTATATACTATATAATATGGGTCTTGTGCATACAAGTAATGGAGAACATACGAAGGCTTTGGAATATTATTTCCAAGCATTAGAACGGAACCCATCCTTACCACAAGCTCTTAATAACACGGCCTTGATCTGTCATTACGTGCGGCTATCTGTACCATAGAATAACTTAGTTAATAACTAGTACGAGCAAGGACAAAATAAAAGGCTTCCTACATATGCACCGTCCCAAGTAACTGTTTTTATCAGCTGTAGCGAAAAAAAAAAGCATCTCTCATAGGAGCCCGAATATGAATAGATAGAGCCTAAATATTCCATGGATAAAAAATTCAATTGATGATGGAAGCACCGTAAAGATCAATTATTGAAAGAAGGTTCGGGCTGATACGATCAAATCTGCTCATTGACAAGAATCAGGAATCAACTTATGTAATAGAGTTGATCTACTAAGCTAGTGAGCAGCGGTGTAGCATCAGATCCTAAAGATGTGAAGTACTCAGAGAGTACTCTCCAAAAATTCTATACGGAACTGAGATAGTTACCTTGCAAAAGACTTTGATTTGGACAATCAATCTGAAGTATATCTCTTTCTATACTTCATCTTTTTGAGGGTAGGAGAAAAGATAGAACCTGATCATTGAATTGATTGGAAGTGAAATCAGAAACTCATGTCATTGACTTTTTTGGTCCTTTGGTTAATATGAACTCCCAATGAATCATCTCCAATTCAATAATATTTTGGAAATTTTGGTAGAGGACTAAAGAATAGTGGATTGAGCCGTATGAGGTAGGAAACTCTCAAGTACGGTTCTGAGGGAAGAAAACTTTTCCAAGTTGACCTATCCCGACCGAGGAGAACAGGCCATTCGACGGGGAGATCCTGAAACTGCGGAGGCTTGGTTCGATCAAGCTGCTGAGTATTGGGAACAAGCTATAGCACTTGCTCCGGGCAATTACATCGAAGCACAAAATTGGTTAAAGATTACAGGACGCTTTGGAGAATGAGAATTTCTATTATTGGGAAATCGTTTTCATTATTTAATATCTGACTCGAAATCAATGGGATTCTTCCAGAATAGTACCAAAAATGAGATTCTATCGACATCTTATAGAAATTGATTTATAATATAAAAAAAGAATACCTTTTTTGATTCTGGATTGTTGATGGATATTCTTAATAGGGGTAAAATCCATCCGGAGACGTCTTTCATTAATGATCCATGAATAACGATTTATAATGGATGGCTTTGATATGGGACATATGGAGGAGTATCAATAGATGGATAAATATATATATCCATATATACAGACAGATATATATATATTTATCCATCTAGAAACGGTGTAATAATCACCGTTGCTTTTTCCATTACACTAAAAAGCCTTTTCTTTATGGTAACAGCCCACGGTCCATTGAGCACCTCGAAGATATGTCATAATAAAACTGAACACCTGCCTCAGATCGACTCCCGTATCATAGTCGCTCCAGTCATAAACTAGAAAATAAGGGGAGAAACAAGTTGAGATATATCTCGCGGAAGTTCACTAATTACTATTGGCAGGGTTCTTCTTATTTATGTCCCATCCGAAAAGGGGAGAATTAAATGATCATTCGTTCACCGAAACCAGAAGTAAAGATCGTAGTGGAGAGAGATCCTGTAAAAACCTCTTTTGAAAAATGGGCCAAACCTGGTCATTTCTCAAAGACGCTAGCTAAAGGCCCTGATACTACCACTTGGATCTGGAACTTACATGCTGATGCTCACGATTTTGATAGTCATACTAAGGATTTGGAAGAGATTTCTCGTAAAGTCTTTAGCGCTCATTTTGGTCAACTAGCCATCATCTTTATTTGGCTAAGTGGGATGTATTTTCACGGCGCTCGTTTCTCCAATTATGAAGCATGGCTGGCTGATCCCACTCACATCAAACCCAGTGCCCAAGTAGTTTGGCCAATAGTAGGCCAAGAAATATTGAATGGGGATGTAGGTGGAGGTTTTCGAGGGATACAAATAACCTCTGGTTTCTTCCAGATTTGGCGGGCATCTGGAATAACCAGTGAATTACAACTTTACTGCACTGCAATTGGTGCATTGATATTTGCGGCGTTAATGCTTTTTGCTGGTTGGTTTCATTATCACAAAGCTGCCCCAGGATTGGCTTGGTTTCAGGATGTAGAATCCATGTTGAACCATCATTTAGCAGGGTTACTAGGACTTGGGTCTCTATCTTGGGCAGGACACCAAATACACGTCTCTCTACCCATTAACCAACTTCTAGACGCTGGAGTGGATCCTAAAGAGATACCACTTCCTCATGAATTTATTTTGAATCGCGATCTTTTGGCTCAACTTTATCCCAGTTTTGCTAAGGGATTGACCCCATTTTTCACCCTTAATTGGTCGGAATATTCAGACTTTTTGACTTTTCGTGGAGGATTAAATCCGGTAACGGGGGGTCTGTGGTTGACCGATACTGCACATCATCATTTGGCTATTGCAGTTCTTTTTCTGATAGCCGGTCATATGTATAAGACCAATTGGCGCATTGGCCATAACCTCAAGGACATTTTAGAAGCTCATAAAGGTCCATTTACGGGGAGGGACATAAAGGTCTTTACGAGATCTTAACTACCTCATGGCATGCTCAATTAGCTATTAACCTAGCTATGTTAGGATCTTTAACTATTATTGTAGCTCACCACATGTATGCGATGCCCCCCTATCCGTACCTAGCTATTGACTATGGTACCCAACTCTCTCTGTTCACACATCATATGTGGATTGGTGGGTTTATTATAGTTGGCGCTGCTGCACAGGCAGCGATTTTTATGGTAAGAGACTATGACCCAACTACTCAATACAACAATTTATTAGATCGCGTTCTTAGACATCGTGATGCAATTGTATCACACCTCAACTGGGTATGTATATTCTTAGGCTTCCATAGTTTTGGTCTGTATATTAATAATGATACTATGAGCGCTCTAGGACGTCCTCAAGATATGTTCTCAGATACTGCTATACAATTACAGCCTATCTTTGCCCAATGGATACAAAACACTCATGCTTCAGCACCTGGTTCAACAGCTCCTGGTGCAACAGCAAGTACCAGCTTAACCTGGGGAGGTGGTGATTTGGTGACAGTAGGTTCCAAAGTGGCCTTGTTATCAATTCCATTAGGAACCGCGGATTTTTTGGTACATCACATTCATGCATTTACTATCCATGTGACTGTTTTAATCCTACTTAAAGGTGTTCTATTTGCCCGTAGCTCCCGTTTAATACCTGATAAAGCAAATCTTGGTTTTCGTTTTTCTTGTGATGGACCTGGGAGAGGAGGAACATGTCAAGTATCTGCCTGGGATCATGTTTTCCTTGGTTTATTCTGGATGTACAATGCAATTTCGGTAGTAATATTCCATTTCAGCTGGAAAATGCAGTCCGATGTTTGGGGTAGTATAAGTGATCAGGGAGTGGTAACTCATATTACGGGAGGAAACTTGGCACAAAGTTCCATTACGATTAACGGGTGGCTCCGTGACTTTCTATGGGCACAAGCCTCGCAAGTGATCCAATCTTATGGTTCTTCATTATCTGCATATGGTCTTTTATTTTTAGGTGCTCATTTTGTTTGGGCCTTCAGTTTAATGTTCTTATTCAGCGGCCGTGGGTATTGGCAAGAACTCATTGAATCTATTGTTTGGGCCCATAACAAATTGAAGGTTGCTCCTGCTATCCAGCCCAGAGCCTTGAGCATTGTACAGGGACGTGCTGTAGGAGTAGCTCATTACCTTCTGGGTGGAATCGTCACAACATGGGCGTTCTTCCTGGCAAGAATTGTTGCAGTAGGATAATGGCTAGGAGGATTTGAAAAGCATTATGGCATCAAGATTTCCAAAGTTCAGCCAAGGCTTGGCCCAGGACCCAACTACTCGTCGTATTTGGTTCGGTATTGCGACCGCACATGACTTTGAGAGTCATGATGATATTGCCGAAGAACGCCTTTATCATAAAATTTTTGCTTCCCACTTTGGTCAGTTGGCAATAATCTTTCTGTGGACCTCCGGTAATTTGTTCCATGTGGCTTGGCAGGGCAATTTTGAAGCATGGGTACGCGATCCCTTACATGTAAGACCCATTGCTCATGCAATTTGGGATCCTCATTTTGGTCAACCAGCTATAGAAGCTTTTGCCCGAGGAGGTGCTCCCGGTCCGGTCAATATTGCTTATTCCGGTGTTTATCAGTGGTGGTATACAATTGGCTTACGCACTAACGAAGATCTTTATGCTGGAGCTCTTTTCTTGCTATTTCTTTCTGTCATCTTTTTAATAGCGGGTAGGTTACATTTACAACCTAAATGGAGACCAAGTGTTTCATGGTTCAAATATGCCGAATCCCGTCTCAATCATCATTTGTCAGGACTCTTCGGAGTCAGTTCTCTAGCTTGGACAGGGCATTTAGTTCATGTCGCTATTCCTGAATCAAGGGGAGTGCACGTCAGATGGGACAATTTTTTGGATGAATTACCGCATCCCCAAGGGTTAGAGCCGTTTTTCACAGGTCAGTGGAATCTTTATGCTCAAAATCCTGATTCTAGTAGTCACTTATTCGGTACCTCCCAAGGGGCGGGAACTGCTATTCTAACTCTTCTCGGAGGATTCCATCCACAAACTCAAAGTTTATGGCTGACTGATATGGCTCATCATCATTTAGCTATTGCATTTGTTTTTCAATTGCTGGTCATATGTATAGAACCAACTTTGGGATTGGTCACAGTATGGAAGATATTTTGGAGGCACATGTTCCTCCAGGAGGCCTATTAGGACGCGGGCATAAGGGTCTTTATAACACAATTAATAATTCTCTTCATTTTCAATTGGGTCTTGCTTTAGCTTCTTTGGGAGTTATAACTTCCTTGGTAGCTCAACACATGTATTCTTTACCCGCTTATGCATTCATAGCACAAGACTTCACCACCCAAGCTGCATTATATACTCATCATCAATACATTGCCGGGTTCATTATGACAGGAGCCTTTGCTCATGGAGCTATATTCCTCATTTGGGATTATAATCCGGAACAGAATAAGGATAATGTATTGGCGAGAATGTTGGAACATAAGGAAGCTATAATATCTCATCTTAGTTGGGTTAGTTTATTACTAGGTTTCCATACCTTGGGACTTTATGTTCATAATGATGTTATGCTTGCTTTTGGTACTCCAGAAAAACAAATATTGATCGAGCCCATATTTGCTCAGTGGATACAATCTGCTCATGGTAAGACGTTATATGGTTTCGATATACTCCTATCTTCAACAAGTGGTCCAGCATTCGATGCAGGTAAGAGCATATGGTTACCCGGTTGATTAAATGCTATTAATGATAATAATAATTCATTGTTCTCAACAATTGGTCCCGGAGACTTTTTGGTTCATCATGCTATTGCTCTAGGTTTGCATACAACTACATTGATCCTAGTTAAAGGTGCTTTGGATGCGCGTGGTTCCAGGTTAATGCCAGATAAAAAAGATTTTGGTTATAGTTTTCCTTGCGATGGTCCGGGACGGGGTGGTACTTACGATATCTCGGCCTGGGATGCTTTTTATTTAGCAGTTTTCTGGATGTTGAATACTATTGGATGGGTTACTTTCTATTGGCATTGGAAGCATATAACGTTATGGCAGGGTAATGTAGCGCAATTTAATGAGTCTTCCACTTATTTAATGGGATGGTCAAGTGATTATCTATGGTTAAATTCTTCACAACTTATTAATGGATACAATCCTTTTGGTATGAACAGTTTATCTGTTTGGGCGTGGATGTTCTTATTCGGGCATCTTGTTTGGGCTACTGGATTTATGTTCCTTATTTCCTGGCGTGGATATTGGCAGGAACTGATTGAAACTCTCGCATGGGCCCATGAACGCGCGCCTTTAGCTAATTTAGTTCGATGGAGAGACAAGCCAGTAGCCCTTTCCATTGTTCAAGCACGATTAGTTGGATTAGCTCACTTTTCCGTAGGTTATATATTCACTTATGCAGCTTTTTTAATTGCCTCTACATCAGGCAAATTTGGTTAATTCTTCTTCATCAGTTTCATCAGTGAATGGGTATTGTCATTGATACAATGACAATACCCCACAGAGAAAAAATAATCAACGTAATATTACTCCATCTAAAATCTGATCTATATTTTTATTCCTGGTAGGTGATAGTACCGACTGAACTATTATGGCGAGAAAGAGTCTCATTCAGAGAGAGAAGAAGAGACAAGCACTGGAACGGAAATATCATTTAATTCGTCAATCTTTGGAGGAAAAAAAGCAAAGTGTCATCATTGGATGACAAATGGGAAATTCATAGAAAATTGCAATCTTCACCGCGTAATAGTGCACCTACACGTCTCCATCGACGTTGTTCTTCGACTGGAAGACCTAGAGCCAACTATCGAGACTTTGGATTGTCCGGACACATACTCCGTGAGATGGCCCACGCATGTTTATTGCCCGGGATAACAAAATCGAGTTGGTAGGAAAAGAAAAAAGTAATTGAAGTTTCTTGTGATAACGGGATATACTACCCCTATATAGGGGTAGTATATCCCATTATTGTTTGGTGTACCCATTCTGATTATGATATCAATCAATGGTGCGGAGTAGAGTAGTCTGGTAGCTCGCAAGGCTCATAACCTTGAGGTCACGGGTTCAAATCCTGTCTCCGCCAGACCAGAACATACGAAGTATTTTGGTCCGGAAAGGATTGCTCTATCACTTATCATTTTCTAATTGAATGATAAGTGAGGAAAAGAAACGATCAATATTATTCTTTTTCGTATTCAATGTGACGGGCGGGTAGCGGGGATCGAACCCGCATCTTCTCCTTGGCAAAGAGAAATTTTACCATTCAACCTTACCCGCATTTCAATGTTATGAATATATATATATTCATAACATTGAAATGGAAAAGACATATATGTTCAATCCCATTCGTAAGTAGATATTATTTTTGATTTGATTTGAATGGTCCAATTATTCATTTATTCATTCAATTGCGGATAAGGAAAACCCCTCCTCCTTGGGCCTGAAGTAAAAGGCCCTTCAGAAGAGCTATAAAGCCCCTCCGGGAGGGGGGGGGAGGGGGTTTGAACCTAAAACATCTAGAACAGATCTAAGATATGAAAGAATTAAGGATACCTACAAAAAGGACTGATCGGATCCATAATGATACACCCGAAAATACAACATTTTTGCTACTTGACCAACCATCAGGAGAGGCAAGTGCAACAGGTACGCCAATCACTAGTAAAAATGAAATAGCAATTAATGCAAACACAGCAGATTGGAAAGCAATAGTCATGGTTGTGATCTTACAAGCTCCCAACAGATTGAATAGACTATACCATCTGATCCCCAATTTTCAATTCTGATCAAATGCACTATGGAAAGGATTTGACCATAAATTGATCGAGCTTTTCAAAAATTTTCAATTTGATATTTGAGTGTGAGAGGAGAGGGAAATTCGTTTCTTTTTTTTTTCCATTCTAGATGATGATGAAAAATCACCATATGTCACAGGTATAGTTGGTATCGACCCGGCCTTATGCTTATAGTTAGGGATTATCCGAGGGGGTAGAATAGAAGTTGTCCCTCGGGAGAGATGGCCGAGTGGTTGATGGCTCCGGTCTTGAAAACCGGTATAGTAAAAAAAACTATCGAGGGTTCGAATCCCTCTCTCTCCTGTTGTTTTTCAACAATCACATTTATTGGTCCGGTCCAATAAAAAAAAAAAAAAGAGAATAGCTCGGCTGTATATAGCCGAGCTACAAAGATCCAGTTGGAAAGAGAGTATTTGAAAATACTCCTATCCCGCCGATATAGGAGATAGATGTAATGAAATTGAATCGATTTATCTTCCATCTGGTTCGATCTATTTTTTCAGTTAAGAGGAGTCATGGAAAGGACAGGTTCGAAATCACGATCAATCCCTTTCTCAAATCCTGCTGCAGCTGCACGAGCCCTTCCCGCATGCCACAAATGGCCTACGAAGAAGAAAAATCCTAGAACGAAATGGGAGGTGGATAACCAACTTCGAGGAGAGACATAATTCACCGCATTGATTTCGGTAGCTACACCACCCACAGAATTTAAAGAACCTAAAGGAGCATGAGTCATATATTCTGCTGAACGTCGTTCCTGCCAAGGCTGTATGTCTTTTTTCAACTTGCTCAGATCCAAACCATTAGGGCCCCTTAAGGGTTCCAACCAAGGAGCACGGAGATCCCAAAAACGCATCGTTTCTCCTCCAAAGATAATTTCTCCAGTCGGAGAACGCATAAGGTATTTACCTAAACCAGTAGTTCCTTGGGCAGACCCCACACTAGCTCCAAGACGTTGGTCTCTAACTAAAAAAGTAAACGCTTGAGCTTGAGAGGCTTCTGGGCCGGTGGGCCCATAAAATTCACTGGGATAAACTGTATTGTTGAACCAAACGAAACAACAAGCAATAAAACCAAAAAGAGATAGAGCCGCTAAACTATAGGACAAATAAGCTTCTCCGGACCATACGAATGCACGGCGAGCCCATGCAAAAGGTTTGGTTAAGATATGCCAGATACCACCGAAGATACAAATGGAACCAAACCATACATGTCCTCCAATTACATCTTCTAGATTGTCCACGCTAACGATCCATCCTTCTCCTCCGAAAGGAGATTTAAGTAAATAACCAAATATAGCACTTGGGTTAAGAGTTGGGTTCGTAATTTTTCTTACATCTCCACCGCCGGGAGGCCAAGTATCATATACACCTCCAAAATACAAAGCTTTGAGCACTGGAAGAAAAGCACCAACACCTAGCAAGATTAGGTGAATACCCAAAATTGTGGTCATTTTGTTTCTATCTTTCCATACATAGCCAAAGAATGGAAAAGATTCTTCTAAAGTTTCAGGTCCTATGAGTGCATGATAAATACCACCAAAACCTAAAACCGCAGAAGAAATTAAGTGAAGTACCCCAGATACAAAATATGGAAAAGTGTCCACGATTTCCCCACCAGGACCGACTCCCCATCCTAGAGTAGCTAGATGGGGAAGCAGAATCAATCCTTGTTCATACATAGGTTTTTCCGGTACGAAATGAGCCACTTCGAATAGGTTCATTGCTCCGGCCCAGAGTACAATTAATCCGGCATGAGCCACGTGAGCCCCAAGCAATTTACCAGACAAATTGATAAGTCGGGCATTACCGGCCCACCAAGCGAAACCAGTGGTTTCTTGATCACGACCAGCTAAAGCTATAGTTCCATTAAAGAGCGTTTCCACAGGGTAAGACCTCCTCAGGGAATATAAGGTTTTCATGAGGCTGATCTTGAGCCGCCATCCAAGCACGAATACCTTCGTTCAGGAGAATATTTTTTGTGTAGAAAGTCTCAGATTCAGGATCTTCTGCTGCACGGATCTCCTGGGAAACAAAATCATAGGCACGTAAGTTTAGAGCTAGACCAACTACTCCAATGGCACTCATCCATGAACCGGTCACTGGCACAAATAACATGAAGAAATGTAACCAACGTTTATTGGAAAAAGCAACTCCAAAATCTGGGACCAGAAGCGGTTAGCAGTGACCATGGAATAAGTCTCTT